>JAZHYW010029502.1:0-51472 GCA_037355805.1 Ixodes ricinus
TACAGGCGTACAGGAATGAGACGGACGCATCGGGTTCCAGTCGGCAAGTGAGTGACTTTATTCAGCCCGCCGATAATATAGGCTAGCAACCAACGAGTGAGGGGGCGCCACTTGCGGCCTCTACATCTCCCCTTCGGGGAAAAGACACAAACTTGTTGTCTTCATAAATTAAGTCTCTCGGGCGTCTTGATGCGTCGCCCGAAGCGAGAAACTCTGCCCTGTTGCTGAGGGCACACTGGTGTCTGCTGGGAGGGCACCCCGTGGCGTTCTGATGCTGTGCCCAGCACCGGGGATTCCGCCAGAGACTGCGGAGACCCAGTGGAGTATTGTAGGGGTTGCGGAGGAGGCGAAGCAGCATGACGAGGCACTGGAGGCAGGGTCGATGCAGCTGGAGCGTCTGGGACCGGCGACCTAGCAGTCTCCACTGCAGGCTGAGATGGTGTAAACGGAACCAGATGACGACGGTTCCGCTCAAGTATGCCTGTGGGAGTCTGTACGACGTACGAGCGAGGTCGTCTAGCTGGCCCCAGGACACGCGCAGCTCCAGGAACATCTGCGAGCCAAACGTCTTCACCTGGAGACAGCGGACGGAGTGGACGTGCGGCGTGGCGCCTGTTGTAGTCCTGCGCCTGTCGGCGTCGAGCAGACGAGTCTCGCTGGTGGAAGTGTGTCCTTGGAGGCGATCGAGGGATCAAAGCCTCCTCAAGCTTCGGCACGGTGGTCTGCAGTCTTCTCCCCATCAAAAGTTGCGCTGGGCTCCATCCACTTACTCCCGGGGTGTCGCGATAGACGAGCAGGGCCAGGTAGGGATCCTTCGACTTGGCCAGCAGGTCCTTC
The DNA here is from genome assembly GCA_037355805.1 of Ixodes ricinus. NCBI lineage: Eukaryota > Metazoa > Arthropoda > Arachnida > Ixodida > Ixodidae > Ixodes > Ixodes ricinus. Next base: position 838 of record JAZHYW010029502.1, read on the forward strand.
ACTGTCCGCACCATGCGTTCAGCCTCTCCGTTTGCCTGCGGGTACCGGGGGCTGCTGGTTACGTGATGGAAGCCGTAACAAGCAGCGAAGGAGGCGAAGTCTCTTGAGGAGAACTGTGGCCCATTGTCGGAGATGACGACGGTGGGAATGCCAAAGCGTGCAAAAATGCTTTTCATTGCTGCGATAACAGCCAAGGAAGACGTCGACGACAGGGTAATGACCTCCGGGTAGCGCGAATAGTAATCTACAGTGAGGAGGTAGTGACGTCCCCCTTGTTCGAACAAATCCGCTCCGACCCGAAACCAGGGCCTGCTCGGAGTCTGGGAGCCCATGAGCGGCTCGTGGCGCTGTACCCGTGTCTGCGCGCAGGTCTCGCAGCCGGCCACCAGCTGTTCCAGTTCAGAGTTGAGTGTCGGCCACCACACGGACTCGCGCGCCCGTGCCTTGCAACGGCCAATCCCCTGGTGGCCCTCATGCAGTCTGGTCAGCATGTCACGTCGGAGCACCGCAGGAACCAGGATCCGGTTGTTGTAGAGCAGCAGCCCCTCGCAGACTGTGATGTTGCTCCTTGTGCTCCAGAAGCAGCGTAGATGGGCAGGAACTTGCGACGCTCGCCGCGGCCACCCACGCTCGCAGAGACGAGCCAGATCCATGCAGGTTCCGTCTTCCTCCTGGTGTTTGCGCAGTTGCTCAAGACCTGGGGCAGTGAGGTCTTGCCATCCCCTCACGATGTTGTTTACGAAGCGCTCTACATCGAGGGAGTCGACTTCCAAACTGGCAACCTGCGTAGTAGCTGGAGCCCGGGAGAGGGTATCGGCGGTGGCGATAAGCTTCCCAGGGACGTAGAGTACCCGGAACTGGAAGCGAAGGAGCCTCATCCGCAGTCGTTGAATTCTTGGAGGGACGAGGTCTAACTCGGCGTTGCCCAGAAGTGTGACTAGAGGCCTGTGATCAGTCTGGACGTCGAACTGGATACCCCGCACGAACTGTTCGAATCGTTCAACTGCCCATGCCACAGCAAGTGCCTCCTTTTCAGTCTGGCTGTATCTGGACTCCGTCGGAGTTAGGGAACGACTTGCAAACGCCACTGCACGTTGCTCTCCGGAAGGTTGCTGCTGCAGGAGAACTGCTCCGAGGCCGTAGGAGCTGGCGTCGGCGGACACAGTCGTGGGGTAGGTAGGGTCGTACCGGGCCATGCAGGCGTTCGAGCTGAGCAGCCCTTTCAGTTTCTGGAACGCTTGCTGCTGTGCAGGACCCCAAACCCATGCACTCGACTTCTGAAGAAGAGCCCGGAGGGGTGCTGTCGTGTCCGACAAGTGGGGAAGAAAACGTCCCAAGTGGTTGGCCATCCCCAGCAGTCGTCGCACTCCACTGACGTCGGAGGGAGCCTCAAGATCTGCGAGCGCTTTGATCTTCTCCGGATCGGGACTGATGCCTCTGTCGCTGACCATGACGCCCAGGAACTTGACTTCACGCGCCGAAAAGACGCACTTGGAGCGGTTGAGCTTGACCCCGGCTGCCTGGAGACGCTGCAAGACGTTGTTCAGGCGACGGTCGTGCTCATCCTGAGTGCTGCCGAAGACCAATATGTCGTCTATCATATTTACCACACCCTCGAGGCCTTCCAGGACGCGGCTCATCTGTCGCTGGAAGTATTCCGGCGCCGAGCAGATGCCGAAGGGGAGGCGTCGGAAGCAGAACCGCCCGAAAGGGGTGATGAACGTAGTCAGTTCTTGGCAGCTTTCTGCAAGCTTCACCTGATGAAAGCTCGCCGTTGCGTCGAGTTTGGAGAAGACCTGGGCTTGTCCAAGTTGTCCCAGAGCGTGCTCGACGGAGGGGAGGATGTGTCGCTCTCGTAGGACGACCTGGTTGAGGCGGGTCAGGTCGACGCATATTCGGTAGTCGCCAGACTTCTTCGGAACGACGACGATGCCGGAGCACCACTCTGTGGGGCCTTCAACGCGGCGAATGACCCCGTCGGCTTCAAGTTTCGAGAGTTCGCGCCGGACAGCGTCATGGAGGGGAAGGGGAACCCTTCTTGGCGTGCTCAACGAAAAGGGTCGTGTCCCGGGTTGGAGACGGATGACGTACTCTTCTCGCAGTTCGCCCAACCCGTCGAAGATGTCTCGGGAAAGAGGCGTGCGCTGCTGTGGCCCTTCGGAACTGGTGACAGCGTCTGCGAACCGGACGACGCCCAGGGCCTGGATTGCGGGGAAGCCAAGTAATGGCGTGGTCGATGCTGGCAGCACGTAGATACGCTGGACTGTGGTCGTTCCCTTCCACGTGAGAGTGGCGTCAAACGTGCCCAAAACGGTCAACACGTGGTTTCCAGGTCCCGTGAGCTGGCCTTCTGCCGGTTGAAGTTGTGGAGGGAGGCCTGGGAAAGTCTCAGGTACGGCTGTGACTTCGGCGCCGGTGTCGATCTTGAAGTTCACGGAGTGACCGTCGACGGAGACTTGCGCGAACTTGGCTAAGGGGCGCGGCGTCACCGCGTGCAGCTGAAGAGAGCCAAGTCGGTCCCGCTGTTCGCACACTGCTGCGAAGTGACCTTTCCGCTTGCAGCGGCTGCATATGGCGTCCCGGGCCGGGCAGTTCGCACGGGGGTGAGCCGTGCGTCCGCAGTAACGGCAGGGGCTGTCGCCGTCGTGCTTGTCGCGGGCCCCGTGCTTGCCAGCGCGTGTGCTCTTGCGCTGTTGGTTTTTCCCGGAGCGCTGTCGACCCTCGGAGTCGTTCTTGCGTGTCTCGGCGACCACGTGGCCGGGAACAGACTCTGCGAAGAGCGTGTCACGTGCACGCCCGGCGTCCTCGTGGACACGAGCCTGAAGGCGGGCTTCGTCCAGCGATAGCTTGGGACTTCGGCAAAGTTTGTCGACGAGTGCCTTGTCGCGAAGCCCCACGACGAAGCGGTCCCTTACGAGTCGGTCTTCAACTGCCGTCGACGCGTAACCGCATTTCTTGACGAGCGACCGGAGCCCCGTGAAAAACGCGTCCACGCTTTCGCCGGGTTCTTGTATGCGACGGTGGAACACGACGCTTGCGTATACCTCGTTGGTAGGATGCACGAAGTGGCGTGTGAAGGCTTCTTTGACGGCGTCGAAGGACAGTAGAGCTTCCGAAGACAGGCCGAATGTCTCGAGTACGCGCCGAGCCTCGTGGGAGCCCATGAGGTAGAGAAGAGTCCGTACCTGGACTTCGTCGGTGGCGTGGTGTAGTCCCGAAGCGAAGCGGAAGTCTTCGAAGACTGTAATCCATTGGTCCCAAGTGCTGGGGTTCGCAAAGTCGAACGGAGGCGGCGACGGGAGGGACGTGTGGGGACTGTCGAGCGGCTGTCCGCTAGGCCTTGTCTCCTGCTGCGTAGCTGGCGTAGCCATGCCGGCCGTGTCGAGCGAGCGAGCGAGCGAGGCGAGACGAGACGAGGCGAGCGAGCGGGCGGGCGAGCGTTACGCCGCTGCTGTCGTGACCGCTCCTGACACCATGTCGCGTACAGGCGTACAGGAATGAGACGGACGCATCGGGTTCCAGTCGGCAAGTGAGTGACTTTATTCAGCCCGCCGATAATATAGGCAAGGAACGGAGGAGCAGAAGAGTGAGGGGGCGCCACCTGCGACCTCTGCACAGTTAACCTCTTACCTTCCGTGGCATCAACATCCATACCCGCGAGCTGTACCGTGCAGCTTTCTCCCACGTAGACAGCCATGTGTGGTGTCGTAAAGAAAGCCCTATAACTACTGCTATATAACTTGCAGGTGAACACTTTTTACTTTATTTTGTTCGGGAATGTCTTCTGGACGCAATGCAGTCGGAGTAGCTTGCGGGTGTGGAAAATCTTGAAGCAGACGGGCATTTGAAGTGCCACTTCACATTTCTTGCACTCCCAGCGTCTCTCGCTCTTCTTCCCTTGGGCCTTGCGTACATGACATTATCTGGATGGATTCTACTTGATTGCATTCGATGGGATCTGGCGAGGGAAGAGGGGCCCACTCGCAGGCCTCTAGCTGCATGGGTGAGGCACCAATGGGCGGGATTGCCTTGTCGCCGGTACCCCGGCAACACAGTCTCTTCGATCAGTTGTTCCGCCAGGTCCATTTTCCAGTCCGTATTCGCGTCTCCAGCTCGTTGCTCGCTCTCCCGCAACGGAAACCAGAAGCGCTCTAGTGAGGGTTCCCCGATTCTCCTGCTCAGGGGGCACAGCAGAACTGCTCGCGATCATGGCTCGCGAAACGTCATTTCCGAATGCAAACAACACTTTTCACTATCCCAACGTAGTGCTGCAACCGGTATGGGATTGTACCTTATTAGAGAGCTTTAGTGCTGCGTATAGAAGCAAGTGCAAGCGCTGTGCGTTTGCGTTAGGGTTGTGTGTTCTATGTTGCGCGTATGCGTCATCGCCATGCACCAATCCAAGACCCGCAATTTTGGGCTCTGCGCACGCGCAGTGTGGAACATGCAAAATAATGCAAATGCACGGCGCTTATGTTTGCTCGTATACACAATACTAAAACTCACCACCGTTTCACCGGCTTCCAACGCCAACAAAATGTGCTGCAGTGAGCAGACGTGCAGGCAGGTAAGCGTTCCTTAGTACTGGAAAGGCTGATATCGGCAAAAAGACTGCGTGTAAAAATGAAAGTAAATAAATCTTATCAGGAGATTAATAATTAAAAAAAAATAATTCATTTTTTTTTTCGGGGAGAGAGGGCATTTAATTTGGAAGGATATTGGCGGCAACTTTGGAAGTTTTGCCGATTGCAGTGATGTGATTGCTGCGCCATTTGCGCCAAACTGCGCCAAAGTGCTTACCCTGCTACATCCTGCTACATTTTACCAAAATGTGAGGAATTTGCGCCAACGTTGCGCCAAAACTTAATTTCACTTTAATGATACTGAAAATATTATAGCTCAGGCCTCGCTGCTCGGCCGGACCGTTACGATATGCTTATGCGAATTCTCAGAACTTTTGACTATCGTCTCAAATAACGTACTATTCGATCGCATTTCGTATGAAAGGCTGACAGTACTCGGAAGTTTCGCAATAATTCTCATGTTCGTCGTCTGTTCTGCTGGAGGATTAGTTAGTCTCGTTGAGTGCGCTTCTCCTCGCGCACTGGTGTACTGCAGAGAAGCGAAAACCGCAATGTAAGCATCGCGATTTTGCGTGTCTTGCTTCGCCGCAGCGCACCACCGTGCTAAGGGGAAAGCACTCCTCCAGAGCGAGACGCGACACAATTCCTGAATACAACTTTGGCTCGTATGGTATGATAGACTACGATATCCTGGCGGTACCTTTTTCCATATCGAGATTTAGCGAGGATACTTCGGTATTGCAAGAACATTTATATGCGCTCTTTCGTATGTTTATTTATTTATTTATGCCAACTCATTTGTTTAGCTATCACTTTTATATAGATGTGAGTAAATTAGAACTAAGTTGGCAGGAGCAGTGGATGGAAGCTCGGGAACAACCTTAATGAGTTCGGCGGGATTGTTTTTAAGTTTTGTTGACATGCCGTTTTTGTTATGAAGTTCTACACATAAAATGTAATTGACGTTCATAATCAAATGACAAGTGCTTTGTTTTTTATCTGAATTATAAATTGCTGTTTTGTTACAACCTTTAGAACTCGAAGGAACCATTAATTTATGGGCTCTATATTATTGTATTATTTCAGTGAGATTCAGTACCTAAAATAACCATTCACAGCAGTTTGTGCTGTCCTTCATCACTCACCTTCTTGTCACCCTGTCTGGTGCTTCTCCACGCAACTAAACGCTAGTTTTGTGTTTGAGGGACTCACTCCTGCTGTGCAATTGATGCTAACTAAGGGTTGCACGTAAGTGAGAAGGCAATGTAGACATTGCCTTTTAGTTGGACGCGCCGACACATTAATCTTAACATAATGTCTGCATTGGTATGAATAAAAATGATGCTACAAAAGTTATTTTTGCTGCTCCAAAATTGACTTTTGGCTGCTCCAAGAGCTGCTCCAAAATGACTCGGACCAATCACATCACTGCGATTGTCAAAAGTCACGACTTTGATAGCACCATATGCTTTACTCACAATAATGTAACTTTACATGGATTTCTTACATTAGCTAAGATGTTTTCATTGATTTTAGACTATTTTTATTTTATAACATGGGTATTTAAAAATGCTGCAATTGGTACCAGTGATGATAATCACCACACTCTTGATTGTCATACTTGTTCGCCCGTTTGACATTAGATCGTAAGCAACAAATTATATTAGTGCTTGAAAATTATGTATTCAAATATCTTAATTTTAATATCATTATTAATACATCGTGCAATGTATGCCCCAAATTAATGCCACAATCACAAAAATGCACCATTTAACCATTATAGCCTTTCCAGTGAGGTATCATTTCGTTTTCTTTTTAGCATATGAAAAACTCTGACATTGTTATCAAGATAGTCAAACCGGTCAAACACAGGATGCAATATAAAGTCCTATGCATCAGGCGTTGCTTTAAAAACACACACACTTCAGCTGTCTGACTCAGATTCCGTCTTTGTGTTTTGTAGTGAGAACAGCATTTCTTAATTTATACATTTTGTGAACATATTGTAAGAATTGGTATTTATCCTGTTATTCTTATGCTATGAATAATGTTAAAGCAATTAGTCATCTAAGTACCCCAAAACCTAATGAAAGGCCCGCAGTTTATTATTTCACATGACAATTATTTGAGTGAGAAAAGTTAGTGAGAACGCACAACTATCAGCACTGATTTTTTCAACAAATACAATATTCTGTCACCTCTAAGGTGTATGAAAGACCCTGTTTTTAAAGGGACACTGAAATCTCAAAAATATTTTGAAGCGCGTGGATCGGACACGTATGTCACAAAGTAAACTTTCACGCGAACAGCTTTTTCAGCCCAATAACTACGCCGTGAGACACATCTTGAGTTAAGAAAGAATCCGAAATTAAAACCTCTAGTCAGAAAAAATATATCCAAAATAGAGGTTAGTTTTGGTTTCGTTCCACAATTAAAACGTGCCTCCTGGCGTAAATATTATGCTGAACACCGTTTTTGTTTTCAGGATAGAGAGGTTACCTTCGCTCATATCACCTAGCTTTCTCATATTACCAGAAACAATTTGTGACGCTCAGTGAAGCCAATACACTAGACAGGCTCAGCACCACCATTTTGGAAAACGAGTGGCCCCACCTATAGCAGGGTTCGCACAGGTGCTTGAAAACCTTGAAAACCCTTGAATTTGAAAATGCCATTTTCCAGACCTTGAAAGTCCTGGAATTTGTAGCGGTGCTTGAAAACCCTTGAATTTCCCTATGATAGTCAGTGGTGCTACATTTTTTATAATAATAAAAGAGAATCATGATTTTTACGTGTATGTTAAAAAAAATTTGAAACTAAAACGAGGAATTTTCTTATATGGCATACAACTCGACATATTTGGTTGATACAGGTTAAGTGCCTGGCCACAATGGTAGCAGTCCCGGTGGTTCCGGATCCGGTCTCGCCCGTCCGCTTCTTGTGATCTTGCGCCGTCGCCCGGCTCACTCGCGTAGTGTCTGCTATTATAGCCCTGGTTTCCTCGTTTTGAGTCTGCTTTACGCAGCACATGGTGGACGTTGTTTAAGCTGCGTGCGATGCCCGGAAAGTGCAACTTCCAGCGGTCGTGGTTGGGTCATGACGACTACAGACACTGGGTTGTGTCGGACCCAGAGAGCATGAATCGAGCAAAATGCAGACCTTGAGGGAAGACGTTTGACGTCTCGTCAATGGGCGAGTCCGCATCGAAAAACCACATTAAAAGTGCGAAGCACAGTGGGAACATGAAGAAGGCAGCAGGTAGCTCCATGAAGAACTATATTTATTTATTTATTTTATTTATTCATACTGCCAGCCGTGAGGCCAAGGCAGGAGTGGTACATATTTTCAAAAACATACCAAGGACACACAAAGAATTCAATAATTCAGTCACATCCCTTGGTGACATGGGAAGAAAGAAACATTTCAATTTCCCTCACAAAAGTTGACACACTTTGAGAGTTGACTATACATTCAGGCAGCTTATTCCAGAAATCAATACATCGAACAAAAAAGGAGTGCTTAAAATGATCCGTAGAGTATTGATAGGATTGGATATTTAAGCTATGTTTTATTCTGTGGTACACCGGAGAAGACATCACGACGTATTTTCGGGTATCCAACATCGAATGACCATGAAATATCTGAAAAAAAAGTTTCATTCTATTCGTTTCTAATCTGGTCTTTATGCTAGGCAGGCCATGCTTGCTCCTTGAGTATATGACTGTGTGCTTCAGTGACCGATCAGTCTCCGCGAGATCCGTCCCCGCAGCCTCAGCAGAGTCATCGGTCTTGACCAGCGCGTGCAACGTGGTAGATAGAGTGCTCTATATTTGGTGGATAGAGTGCTCTTAAATGACTTAATTCTACGTGGGCTCGAATTTTCGCGAACCGTACTAAAGCTGAAAATTTGGAATTATTTGCGGGTTATAATTTTTGCGACTCGAATGTAGCTTCCGAAGTGTTGATATTGTGCCCAAATTGTTCGCGGTACTTGTTTTTCACGAATCGTGGGCAATTACGCGAAAATCAAGCCATTTACAGTATTAAAGGGGTCCTTTAAAATATCTTTCCAGGTCCTTAAAAGTCATTGAAAACCCTTGAATTTTTTTCTTTGAAGCCTGTACGAACCCTGTATAGTGAATTGGAGTCGCGAATAGCTCTCTCGTTTGCCTGTAATCTTGGCTGAGAGGATGTAGGCATTACAAACAACCATGTCCATGATGTAAAAAAATATTATTTTTGTAGCCCTTTGCGTATTTTCGCATTATAGGAAACGAAGCCAACTGTTGGTCTTCCCTATCCACACCTCCCATTCCTCGGTTGTAGTCCTGGACAACCTGGGGCTTCAAGACAGGCTGGTCACTCTGGTGCTTTTTTTTGCCGGTGTCAGTCACATTGGCTGTGGTGTGACACGTTGAGAGCAGGTTGACAGGCTTCTTGTTCTGCCATGTCAGGGCCATAACGCCTTGGGAGAAGGAGGTCTTGCACTCGCCTTTTTTCAGCTGGATATTTTTTTACCTCCTTGGGCGTGTTCGTACGATGCACTCTAACTGTACTCGCAGCGTTTGATCCTGCTTGGTGTATGTGAAGGAACAGGAGTGGTGAGGAGTACCAATAGTCCATGTAGACAGTGTGGCCGTCTGCGAGACGATCGCCAACAAGGTTGATGATGACGGCCTCACTGCACAACGTTCCTGTGGTAGCAGGAGTTTGCTCACTTTTTCCTGCGTATACAGAGAACTTGAGACAGTAGCCACCGGCAGATTCACATAGCTTGTAGAATTTCACGCCAAAACGGGCTCGTCTTGAGGGGTTGAGCTGGACGTATGAGAGACGACCACGAAATTTCATCAAACTTTCATTCACAGCGAGATCTTCTTCTTGGATAGTAGGCACTGCCAATGGACTTGATGATGTAGTCTCGTACCGGCCGTACCTTCCTCAGCTTGTCATCACTTGCTGGAAGGTTGTTGTCAGAGAGATGTAGATATCGGGAGGGTGTTAAAAACGTTGCCTGGGCATTACCGTTGCAAAAAATGGTGTGCTGATGACACTTCTTTTTGACCAGTATGCCTGGATACTGCTCTTCTTTACTTGGCTCATTAGTACACAGAGCACAAAGTAGGCTTTCATCTCCCCTGGTGTCGTGTCATGCCATGTAGTGTCCAGCTTGGAGGACTGCTTCTCCCTTGCATAAATGTTGGTGTGCCTTGCAATCATGTCCCAAAAATTATCTTCGAGGAGAGTGTTGAAGATGCCCGAAGGACTGGGACCTTCACCCACTTTTAGTTGAATGGCTCGCTTGACACCTGGACTTCCACTAAACGACAGTTTGATGACATTCTCTGAACTGTCTTCTTCCTCCCACTGCCAATCTTCGTGTCTTGGTTTCTTTGATGGTGGTGGGGAGGAAATAGAAGTGTCTTGTGATACACACACATCGCCTTCACAATCACTGCCGCTCTCACCGTCACTCTCATCGTCGCTTCTTTCTTTGTCCGATATAGCTTCTGGATCGTCGCCACAGTCACTTCCGTCATCACTTTCGAACACCGGTTCGAGGATTTCCTCCACGTGCGAGAGTGTTTTCTTCTTTCGCGACGCCATGTTTAAGACGCAGTGAACGAATTGACAGAGAAAACAAAGCTATGAACTTTGTTTTATTTCTCTAAAGAACCAAAGCTCGAAAATAGGTAGACAACTATGTCCATCTGGTGTAGAAAAAGACGAAACAACCAGAAGCCAGTGTGCAGGGAAGCGCCTTCTACTGGGGCTTTTTAAAAACAACAGGTTTCATGGTGGACGGCGATCCGCCGGCTTCTCGCACTTTGGCCTTGGTGGAAGCGGCCGGTGGATCGTTGGCTTTGGAAGCGAATGGGTTAAACTCTCAATTCCAGAGTTTTCGCTTTCCGAGGCACCCTCTGGTGGGTACACAACAGTTCATAACCAAGTTATTCATGGTCACCGCCTACACTGGTCCAGCCTCTGCTTTCATCATGACATCCGTCGCCACAGATGGACTGAAGAATGGCGACTTCAGGATACCTGGAACGGTAATCAACCAGCAGAAGATAGTTCACACCATTGAACTGGAACAAGTCAGAGGTGATTTTATGCCAGGGATATCCTGGCGTCTGAGATGGCAACATCGGTTCTCGAGCCTGACTCTTGCACATCGCACACTCTGCACACTTGCTTACGATGTCTACTAGGGCAGTGCGAATTCTCGGCCATCAAACGGACTTCTTTGCCCGTGTTCGACAGCTACGCAATCCCTTGATGTTCCTCGTGGATCGACGTGAGCATCTCTACTCGAAGACCCTTGAATCAATCAAAGTTTATTCAGACAACCGTCTAGGAATACAGTTGTCTGGGGGGCTGCCACAAAAGGCATAGGCATGCCTGACAAAACGACAGCCTCCCCCCCCCTCTCCACGGCCAGACAAAATGAGTCTCGGAGGACGAAAACTACTTGAACATGAAAGATCAAACATAAAATCCCATAAGCAGTACAAAGCACTGTATACAAAGACAAAACCAAGGAACTAAAACCGGATTGTCCCCCAAGTTGGACAAACAACAAGGACGCGCATAAATTTTTATGCCTGCACAAACATGGCAAATAAAGGGGCCACACACAACAACATAGTGCAGCCAGCCAGCCATCTCTACAAAGACATTTCTTTAAGCCCGCAAAGAAATGCTGCACAAAACAATATACGTGCACTAAAAAGAAAAAAAAATTTTATTGAAGGGACAATAAATAAACATTTATGTTTTTCTTTAAAGGGATACAACAGAAATTTCCGCGCTCATTTTTTGGTCTATATGAGTTCAAAAGAGCAGTATCACATGGCACATACCAATATCTTGTTAAAAAAGTCTCGAAAAGGAATTTTAAAACGAATTAAACGATTAGCAAAAGAGCACCTGGTGGATGTCGCTAACGCCTCGTTTGTAATGCTCGTCTAGGAACCTTGACAGCTAGTGACGGAGGTCGTCTCGCCTCCGGCCACGACGAGAGAAGGGGGAAGGAGGAACTCCCTCTTCCCGAGAATCCCTTTTGTGTGTCGCAGAAGTCGCTATTGTCCCCCTACAAGATTATAGAAGATTAACCCGTCACTCAAAATTCGTACAAAAGCAGCCGCTTGGGTGGCTGGAACGACTAGGCCATCCTCTCGACGTCAGCCTCGCCGTAGCTTTGCTCGTCTTGAGACGACCTACGTCACAATTGCGTTGGATGTCACGTGCTCTAAGCTGGGCCTTCTCCGAGCGCTTGCCAGAGTGGACCGTTTATAACGAAAAATACAGCCACCAGGATCAAAATACAAACGTGCGATTGTCATTTACGGATATTCTGGATCATATTCAACCTATTTTTGAACACGACGGGAATATTTCAAATTTCGTTGAAGTATCCCTTTAAAGCTTGTATAGACATACCTTCCAGAATAGTGGTCAAGATATCAGGGTGGTCATTCAGGTACAGGTATTTGATAATTTAATTTTTGTATGCCATAGTTTGTCCATCTTTTTTGCTTTCTGTAGCTCATGTGCTGAAAATTGTATGGGTGATCTTTCCAAAGATACATAGTGAAAAAGACAGTTGGTTCTAATTTGATGGGTTTATAGATTAATAAAGATAACTTCTTATTTATAACATTTTTAATAGTTAATATTCGGTGCTTTCTAAAGAGCGGAGCAGAGTGACTCCGGTACGGGGCATTTTCGACCAAGCGCAGGGCCTTTTTCTTAAATATGTAAAGGGTTTCTCTATTTGTTTTTTTTATTGTGGTCCTCCATACAAGGAGACAGTAGTGAAGACGTGAATGAACTAAGGTATAATATAGTTGTTTTTTTACCCAGTGAGGCAGCACATTTTTAAGTATAGATCGGGAGATTTCTGCACTTACTTTCTGCACGTGGAAAGACCAATTTAGACTTTCATGAAACAACACCTAAGAACCTATGTGATATAACACGTTCAATGATTTTGCTTTGAAATTGAATTTGAATTTCCTGCTGAAAACATTTATTTCGTGATCGAAATATAATATACTTTGTTTTTTTTTTTGTGTTTAATTGAATTTGGTTTACTCTAAGCAACGATGATAAATTTTCAAGCCATGCTTTGGTTTTCGTGCTCAAGTACTTCTAGGCTTGTTCCAGAAAAAAATATGTTTGTGTCATCAGCATATAAAATTATATCTGGTGTTTGAGGTATTCTTATAATGTCATTTACGTAAATTAAAAATAGGAGAGGGCCGAGAATGGACCCTTGCGGGACACTGTATTTTATTTGACCCATATCTGACCTCGCATGATTAATGTCTATATTGTGAACGATTTGATAAATAGTTTTTTATTAAACTAAGTGAAATTCCCCTAATTCCATATATAGACAATTTTCCGAAAAGAATATTATGCTTGATTGAATCAAAAGCTTTTTTGAAGTCAAGAAACACTCCTACTTGGGAATGATAAGCTGGACAAATCCTTTCAGCAGTAGGCCGTGGCACACCGTTATATTGCTTTGCTCTCCAAAAAGTGGCTTCAGGCTCCATGGAAGTTTGCTTTTCGATTGCCAGCCCTCCTCACAGTACTTGAACAAGCTTGTACAGTCTTGGTCATCCCTCTGAAGCTTCCGGGTCATCTGACGATCTTCCGATGCATGCAGCGTGCTGATTGCCCCAAAACAAATGACAAAACCTCGGCAGGGGTCCGCAAGCCCTCGGATGACACATCTTCGCAGGGCACTCTCGACAGCGTGTCGGCTGTTGCCATGTTCTTTCCTGGGATGTATTTGATCTTGTACGAATATCGCATCAGGTCCATTCAAAACTGTTGCCCCCGGGGGTGGCAGAATGTTCAGGTTATACTGGCCCAGCAGTGGGACCAGGGGCTTACGGTCTGTCTGTAGAACAAACTCCAGCCCTCGGAGATGCTCTTCAAATCTCTCAGCTGCCCATGTCAATGCGAGGGCTTCCTTTTCAATTTGCACTTAGCGCTGCTCCGTTGGAGTGAGAGAAGGGAACGCAACTGCATGGAGTCCACCATCTCGTTCTTGAAGGAGCACTGCTCCCGGACCATGGGACGAGGAGTCGGCTGAGACAAATGTACGAGCAGAACTGTCATACTTGTCAAGGAATCTCCCCAATGCAGCCAATTGCGCCATTTCGATACAAACCTAATTTTCTGCGCCTAGTTGCGCCAAAAACCTGAAATCGGTCGAAATTGTGCCACACTGCGCCAAAGTAACTCAAAACTAAAAAAAAATGTTTGCAGCAACGCTAGATTTAGCGGGAAACGAGAGCTTGGTTAGCAACGTTCAATCTCGTCGTAGTAAAGTACATGGCACGGGTACAGGGTGGCGCAAGCAACCGCCGGACTCGAAGATTTCAGCTGTAGTACCCTTCTATACCTATGATACATGGTCTTTTCCCGATTTTCCTACTGCTATCCGCTGTCATTTGTGACTGCATGCTAACGGTGCGCTGTCACGCGGTCTCGCTGTCTGGCCGCGAGAAGTACGGTGCACAGGCTATCAAGATGAGCAAACCTACCGTAAAATCCCGAGAGATAGCCCACCTGACATCAAGAGCAAATTGGCTGAAAACATGGAGTGGGCTAACTTTCAGTGTACAATCAAGAAAAGTAAAAAAATTGCTACTTTTAGGTCGTGTCCATTCAAAGCTTATGGTGGCAAGGGGGAACGAAGCAAAGATGACTACTTCCCGAGTCAGCAACGTTCGCTTCCCGTGAAAACCGACGTATAATACAATACAATATAAGGACAATGAAAATATTCCGCGTAAAGTACGACCCAGGAAGTCTTAAGAAAAACATTTCCATCAAAAAATTTTTTTTTTATGTAGATGCATAGCTAACGGTCTGCCATGCATTTTGCTATGCTATCTTTACCTCCGTTTATCTCCATCTTTGCATAAGGCAAGACACCGGTTCTAAAATTGGCTATTTTGTTTTTGCAGATACCCTAATGAAAATCACTGTGCATATCTGTTTCTTCTTCCTTTCAAATATGAAATCAGTTTTAAAATGTCTCAATTAGTTTTCAAGTTATAAAAAATAGCATTGCCTAATTAGTTGATTTTTCACGAATCATTAAGGCCATTCCCAACAAAAAATATTTATTTTTATTGATGTAGATGCATAGCTAATGGTCTGCCATGCATTTTAAAGGTATTTATATTTTTACTAAATTACATATTATATAAACATTGGGTAATATGACAATTATTACACTAATAAGGTCACATTATTTATCATAACATTTTTTTGTCATTCTAAACTGTAAAAAAAAAAAAATAGCTTTACTTCATAGTTTAGTCCTTTCTGAATAAAACAATACCAAAATTTTCAGAATGCCACAACAGAAAACTTCACGAAAACCCCCGTAAGGCTAAGCATTGATAACAAAAAACATGAAGAAAATTGTGTGAAGAATGATAGATAATAATTGCCATCAAGGTGTAGTGTAAGTCTTCCTGAACAACTTGACATAAAAAATTATGTAATCCATTCATGGGAACATTAGAAAAAAATTATGAAAGAAGTAAAGAATGAGCTGAAATGTTGATAAAATCACATTTTTCTGTTTTGACACTGACAACAGTGAATTATGTGAAAACCCTTATGCAATAATAGTTATCAAGATGTAGTGTAGTGCATTCTGAACAAACTAATTTAAAAATCGCATGTAATTTGTTTTCGAGAACATTGCAAAAAAGGTAAAGAATGACTGATATGTGCAAAAACTTGCTTGTAAAGTTATGAGCCAACAACTTTGGACAACGGGAGGGGCGAGCAAGAGTTTCAAGCTCTAAATCCAATGTTGTTTGGGCCTGAAAACGGGCTTTACGAAAATGTTTAACCAACTAGGCCAACAAATTAGTTTCCTAAAAGGGCCTTTGTTCCACATGGCACTGGAAAATGCCATTACAGCTGTCCGGGGCTGTAATCTCGAGATGTTCCTGCCTGGTGTCGCTTGGAGAACCTTTCCTTCGTGCTGTTGCTCCTCTGGTGCACCGCGTTCACTTTACGTAAACAGAGACTGCCCTTTTCGATGCTTGGCGGACAAGGCAGTCACCGGTGGCACAGCCCAGGCCTGCGGCGATGGACTCGTTGGTCGCCCTCCTTCCCTGGTTGTAGACAGCGACAGCTTCAGCCGCAGCCAGGGAGGCATTCGCATTCTTTGAAGTCTGCGTCCAGATCACCGAATGGAGGCTCTCACTGGCATTTTGTGTCTTTCTCTCACTGCACCTTGCCAACAGGCCTTCGTTGCTGAGTTCTGCAAACACTGGCTCAAGTGCAGCCCGAACACAATCCGGAAGAGGATTCTTGTGCGGCTGCGAAGGTTCACTGTTTGCCAAGGCCTTGTTGAACTTGCACCAGGACTCAGCTCCATCGGGGCACTTGCTGTGGTCTGGGGTGCTGTCTGTGGAGGTCATCTGCAGGAGTGTGGCTTCCACTGCCTTCGTCATCCCTGGAACATCATGGCTGTTGCTCCTGAGAGCATAGCCATAATAGTTGGTGATCTTCTTTATCTTTTCCTGCGTCAGCTTGCCTCTCCCACCGAGTGATTCGCCTTGTGCCTTCCTCTTCTCAACGATGTTGCGCAAGGCAGCTCCCATCCGCTTGTGGACATGGTTCACACAGTCCTTCTTGTTTATCTTGGTGAAGCCGTAAACCTTCGCTTCACACAAGGCATGGAATATCCGGCTGTCCCATCCGAAAGGACGGTGGTGTGGCGGAGTCTATGCTTGGTCAGAGACCTCTGAAACATTTTGAGCGCAGCCTCCACCTCCATACAGCTAGCATTGCACTCATTGTTCCTCCGGCAGTCATGGGTTGCATACCAGTCACTGTAGCCATCATACTCGGACTCTGATACAAAGGCACATTCAAGGCAGAAGTTGGACTATACCACGTGATCAATGACTAGGCCAGAGTACAGCTCCACAATGCAGCCTATACCAATGGGGGAGCTTCGTCCTCAGGTTATCCATGATCCATCGAAGATGGCATTGATGTTGCCAATGGGGTTCATGAAGCCTGTGTACAGCTCCTTGACCACAGCAACACTGGTGGCTTCACTGTCGGTTGCTGCATTATCACAAGTCCACACAAACGTTTTCAGGTGACCCTGGTACATCTTGTGGTGCAGGCCCCAATGAGATATGTTCATGCAGGCACAGAAGTCTGCCAGGGTTGTCACTCGTTTGCCAATCAACTGGATCCCCTTCATGGCCCTCATGTTGACTTCAAAGGGAGTGATCTTGTCTGTTCCAGCAACTCTAGGAAAGGAGAACTGCTTCTGGAAGTCACAAGTGCTGCAGACGAGCACAAGCTTGACGGCCAAGCCATACTTTTGTCCTCCGCTGGGTCGCCGACTTGCCTGATAAGACGTGCTTGCATTGTTCCGATCGCTCGGCGCGCTGCGTCTGCTCGGTAGAAGAGTAGTACGCGGAGTCGACGCGAGTTTGGCCGGCAAAACTTGAGCCATCCGTACCAGAGCTTGAGGCCGCAGCATCGTCAACGGGAAAGCTAGCCGATGCTCCCGGCATATCCAATGAGTTCGACAGTGAGCGAAGATCGCAGCGGCGCACTTGCAGGTGACGTCTTCCGCTTGTTCCACGCATGTCACGTGTTCCTTCCGAACGTCCGCTGCGTGCTCTCTTTCAACCAAGAGTCCCCCGGCATTTCGATTGCTCAAAATAAAACTCTTGCAACTTTGTAGCGAGGAAAACCAACAATGTCCGACGCGAATGCGCAACCGTAAACGAAACAACGTGCACTGAGCCACAGAGCGAACAAAGCGAACGGGCCAAGGCGAAGCAGACGACGCTTCCCTACGCTCCCCTTGCGTTGGTCGAGGTGCGTGCGCCGAGAGGAGGAAAGAAGCAAGAGTGGAAAGGGACGCGTCTTAGCTCTATGACAGGAGCGCACGGCACGACGTTCCCGTGACGTGCGCGCGTGGGCCAATTAGCATGTCCGTGATGTGATTGCTGCGCCAATTGCGCCAAACTGCGCCAAGGGGCTAACCCCTGCTACATCCTGCTACATTTCGCCAGGAATATGGGTAATCTCGCGACAAGCCTGCTCTAAACGACCAATTTAGGTCGCCTTTCAAAGCCGAAACTAAACTGAGTACTGTAATTGAGCAGGTGTGATATGTGGTGCAAGCGGCCACCTGCACAAAGTACCGTGCATCAATTGTCCACCCGGTCTTGCATGGTTTTCCCGTCATCTCACGTTTCGCGCTCTCGTCTTGTGGGTCTCGTCTCTCGTCTCTCGTCTCTTTTATTTTCAGCAATAGACACGGATGTGGGCAGACACTCCGACGCTAGCGTGCCGGGTACCAGCTATGCCGTCATGCTGTGAAACGAAACCATGTTTTTGCGCGGCAGGAGCTACTTTGTGAGCTGAAGCAACAACCGTGGGAAAACTATATTCGGTCAGTGCCTTTCAGTGACCGTGGTCACGCGACGTCGAATGTCGCCGTTCGCACATCACTGCAGATAGTGGTACTTTCTAAGATGAAACTAAGTGCCACCGCATGTTCATTAACATTCCTGTTCTTGTTTAAATGATACGTTACTACAAAAATCCATCTTTGAATTCAAAAACTGCTTTGTCAAATTATTGTTTATCTAGATTCCTCTCGGTGGGCCTTCTTTGAGAGGGACCTCGGTACGTGAAAAATCTGCTGTGAAAGAAAGTTGGTGAAAAGAAGTGAGCTAAAGCAAAGAAGGCAATATCTGCAAGCTGAACCCGCTCAGCACGCTTGCTTGTCTCGAGTTCAGTCGTTGCACAAAGTGCTCCAAGAATGTTTTGAGGCTGGCTCGCAATGTCTTGCATCGATGCACTCAGGTTCTTTATTTTTTGTGTGTCTAGCTTGTACCTTGTTTGCCGGCCTGGCAAGCACGCGCCACTGGACTGTTTTTGTCGGCATGCCCGAAAGTTACGTTTTGTCTACAATTTCGGGGATAAGGTAGCGATGGAGCTGAGGGAGCATGGTTTCAGTTTTGATCAGACAGCCGTTGTCTGCGCTCGCGTGACGAAGCATGCCCAACAGCAAGTCTGACGAAGTTGGCCTCCACGGGCATGCAAACATGATTGCGTGACTGAGGCACCAGCTGGGACGCTTTTCAACTCATTGTTTTACGTTTGCATACTTTTGACGAAAATGTGGCACGTCAGGAACCAGTAAAACGGTGGCAGTAAAACGGTGGCAAGCGGTTTTTCGAAATTGCTTGGCAATGCCTACAGCACTGTGCACTTGTGGGATGTCTGAGCAGTAAAAACAGAAGCCCAGCGAGTGCCGTCACAACACGTCACATCAGAACACAACACAACACTAAAGTGCTTTTTGTTTGTACAGCCCTTAAAACAAATATTTTTATTTTCCTAAGAATATCTGCTCCAAAATCCACTTTTGCTGCTCCGAAACACCGTCTTGGCTGCTCCAAAGCCGCTTTGCTGCTCCAAAACACTGTTTTGGTTGCTCCAAAGGCCACATTTTCTGCTCCAAAACACTGTTCTGGTTGCTCTGAAACTTGCGCCAAAATGGCTTAGGCCAATCACATCACTGGCATGTATTATTAAGGTTATAAAAACCTGTGCAATGCGGACTCGCTTCAAGGTTGTTGCGATGTACGAGGTGAGGGTAAGGCTCCCACTCCGACAAGGCAAGATAGCGCGATCGACATCTGCTTGAAGCGTCACGGATGCATTGTAATTGCTTGTTTATTTCATACATAGACGTTGAATACTACGGTGCAGTACAGGTCCTTGAAACCCTTGAAAACCCTTGAATTTAGAAATTGGGTTTTCAAGGCCCTTGAAAACCCTGGATTTTTTCTAGACCTTGAAAACCCTTGAATTTGAAAATTTGGCTTGCAGGGCCCTTGAAAGCCCTGGATCTTTTGGCTAGACCTTTAAAATCCGTGAATGGCTATTGATAATAGCAAATTCGGGTATATATTGTACATTTTTGTTATGTTTATCGATTTTTTTTTCCGTTTCGGTCTAAGTTATTTCAATTTGTTTTGATTTAGCCGATGTTCATTGGATGGTTGGCCACATTGGAGCAGATCCGAATTCAAATCTAATCTGATCCGGGAACGCTTTGCGCACTGTTTCTGCCATTGGCCTTGTGTTTTGTCGTCGGTCGTAAGAAAATGCCCGGCAAAAGCAGGTTTCAGGGTGCGTGGCTCTGCAGTGATGAATACAAGGACTGGGTGGCGCCAGATACTACAAATAGCATTGTGCAAGATGCAAGCCTTGCGGAAAAATTTTCGATGTAGCCGCCATGGGCAAGTCGGTATTAAAGAGCCATATGAAGAGCGCGAAACATACCGGCACCATGAAGATCACAGCCAAGAGCTTGGTGCAAAATTACCTGGCTCTGGGCACGAGTGAACAAACCACTGTCCCGCCTCCACCGCAGTTACCAAACCTAAACTCTGCTTGCAAGACGCACGAGTTGGTGACAAACGCCGAAGTGTTGTGGACTCTGAAGGTTGTCACAACCCACTGTTAGGTCCTTGAAAATACTCCCACAAGGCCTTGAAATTCCTTGAATATCCTTGAATATCTTTCTTTGGATCCTGTACGAACCCTGTAGAATAGGGCTATAAAACTTTGCAGGCAGGTACTTTAGACTATATTCTATGGAAACATGTAATTTTCGAAAAACCCAAATTTTATGGTTTTTTTTTTACCATTTTAAGAGCCACGTCTCTGAATATGATGCACACACCACTCCGCTTTTGAAAAATATAGAATACTGAATATGATGCACCATCACTCTGCACTAGACCCGATCACCATTATAACACTCGTAATGAAAAGTATGTACATCAAAAATTAGGACAAACATGTGCTCACACTTGCATATCAATTTCTAAACTTTCTTAACAAATACACTCATATCCATACACTCATTACATCTGGCATCTTGCTAAACATATACAAGCTAATATTGGAAAAAACTTTGATGGTAGCCATGGACAACAGCTGAAATAAAAATATTGTATTGTTGCTTTTAGAAGTGCTTGATGCTATCGCTGTGTTTATTCTTACATGTTTTTCTTTTTTGCTTTGTTTTTGAAGCATCTTTAAATGTATAATATTCTGCTTGCCCGTTGATAGAGTTTATATGAAATATTGTGTTATTCCATTTACTTAGCGGCACCGAGGTCTCGTCAGACCATCCGGTCTTTTGTCTTGGCGCCACTAGGCATTATGTAATGTCTAAACAAGCTGAAAAGCTTAGTTGCATTAGTACAGAAAAGAAATCAATAACTGAAAACCCATAAACTAAACATGTTTATTTGAGTGCAGTAAATATTGAACAACCAGCTGCAGGCCATACCAGCCTTAAATGTCTTAAAAAGATATGCCAATACATTAAATGAAAAGGGGTGTGCTTAAATTCACTCGGATGCACGGGAGACTTTCCTACGTTGGTTGCGTCCACCATTCTGTCCAGTTGCACTTGTCAGCCATAGCTTCATTACCTTTCCCACAGACGTCGGCATAGGGCAGTTTCTATCAACTCATGTGGTCCTTTATAGAACCCTGAAAACAAAGTCGCGTGAGCCGTGTATATAATCTCGGAGGTATTAATTGCCAAGCAGTAATTAAGTATATTTAAGCAAACTATTCGAAGCATTCTGGAAGATTACAAAATGCAGGAAAGTGCTAGGTTTGTGAATTTCATGCCCTCTGTGCAATGATCTTGAAGGCATGAGCTTGAAACTGATAAGAGCATTGGATACAAGTCAGATATCATACAATATCTAGAGCTTCACATAGAAAATTATAGAGTTGTCTTTCAGTTGTCAAATGTGACAAAGTTCAGCCACATGTTACGAGGTAATCATGGTAGGATTTGCATTTCATTTGCCAAACTAAAAGAAATCAAAGCAAATATTGCAAAAATGGAAGTAATTTAGGGTCAACCATGCCTACTCAGTATGCAGGGGTGGAAGCGCTGCGCCAATTGCGCCACCCTGCGCCAATTCACTTCCCTGCGCCAGCCTGCTCCAAAACGCCAATTTCAGCTTTTTTTTTTTTTTTTTTTTTTTTAGTGTTTTTTTTTTAAATTTGGCGGAAAACGGTCGGTTACTGGCCACCATGTGGTGTGTACTTTTGTTTAGGCGTCAGTGCGGGTGACTCGTACCAACTCGACTGGGGCTCCGACCACGTGGAAACCGCAGGGCGAGGTGTCGATTTTAGTTCATCGAGAGTGAGATGTCGATTTTGACTACAAAGAGCTTGATATACGAACACATCGGGTTGGTTTCGGGCATAGTTGGTTGAAGCGCGTATGCAGTTGCCCGTGGTCCGATTTGCCGTGATCGTGGGAGTTGGTCAGTCTCGGCACCGTGGGCTATTTCTGCCATCAACATGAGCAGAAGTAATTGGTCTTTAACTAGCTTTACCTGTTATTTGATAGCGTACCATATTTTGACGCTTAGCCGTTAAGAAACACGTACTATGTTTACGTTGTTTTAAGAAACACGCGTATGTTAGTTCGTTTGTTTGTCTTTGCGGCGCATGCATCTACGTGCAACATGAGTAAAAATAAATGGTCTTACTAGTTTTACCTGTTATTTGGTAGTGTATCCATATTTGGTCGCTAGCCGTGAAGAATCGCTTGGTACAGGTCACATGCTACTATCTAGTACTGTGATATTTTATAAGACTAATATTCTTTCATCTGACATAGATATAGTTTTTATGTTAACCTGGTGTAGGATTATGTATTTATGAACAGGGATTAAGAACATTTGTATTTAATGAAAGCAGGTCAGCAAGGACTGCTTGTTTTGAAACATGTTGTAGATACCTTAATTTTTTTTTTTATGGAGACACGTAATGCACAATATTTTATTGAGTACATATGTTTAGCGTTGCTCTTTCTAGTCGATGCTTAAAGCTACACATGTTCGAGTGACTGTGGTGTTCTAAAGATATAAAATACACATTCTTATTTTGCATCTGAATTTTTGTCAAATGTCAGTAGCCTTGTATTTGTTACCAAACTTGATATAGGGCTTTTTAAGCAGTGATTGAACGTGTGTATTCTTTATTAAACAAAAACTGTAGTCAGCGAAGGTAGTTTATCTGACACCTTGCAGTGGTTTAGTTTTCTGGATACATGTTTACCATTGGTCTATTAAATAGACGGTTTGGTACTGGCGTGGCTCAAGTTGTGCTTTTATTGTCGGGGCCTCCCATATAAAGTCTATCATGACTCTGCCTGCTGCCGGAAATATTCTCAAAGCCTTTCCTTTGAATAAATTGCCAATATTCATATTTCAGTGCAATAGAAATAGAAAGGTATGTATGTATGTTGCTTGAAAATTATTCTGGGATGTGCATGCATATATGTTGGCTACATTTTCACATTTAGCAAAACAACAAATCACTTTTAACACCTGTTTGACCTCCGTGACCTGCTCCAAAACCTACTTCTACGGCTACAAAACTTACTTTTGCTGCTCCCGAGCTGCTCTAAAGCGAGCCTTTTACTGCTCCAAAACTGCTCCAAAGTGGGACTTTTGCTGCTCCCAGCCCTGCTACAAAAGGCTCTAGCCCGCTTCCACCCCTGAGTATGAGATTCAGTATTAATTGGAACTTCTTAAAGCTGCCTTTTCTCCCTCAGAATCAGCCCAGCTGTTCTGAAGGGCTGCCTTGTTTGCAACTAAGTCATTTACAACCTTTTTCACACAATCGTTGTGGTCGGAACCGCCCTTCTGTGAGAAGTAATGGACCTGGAATGGAGTAAAAGATGCTTAGCGACCGGCCTAGAATGTCTATTCAGAAATACTGCACTGATCAGAGCCTCCATGTTTGATTCTTTTTCAAGATAACTCTCTATATTGTCCAGTTGCGGTAGGTTTGTTGCCGGCAGCTTGGGGCCGTCATCAAGTAGCCTCGGGGCATGGAGTTCTGGTCCCAAGCCACTAACATCTACCAAACTTGTTTGAGTTGAGATAATATTTGGGCCTGGTTGTAGAAAACCTTCTCTTCGAAGGCTGTAAAACAGGAGAGATCATACTACAATACTATTTATTAAAAAAATACATATAGAATCTTTAAGGAATTTATATTACACATTCAGATGACACGCATGAATTTCTGTTTTCAAAAACTTCACCAATAAAGTTCTGTTGCTGCCACAGCTGAAACTATCACGTGAACGTTTTATTCCATGTTCTGAAGGGGATGCAATGTCTTACACAGGGGTCTCAAACTCATTCGAGTGTGGGGGCCAGATTGCTCACCCCCGAAAGGGCGAGGGCCAACGGAGAGCACCCCCCCCCCCCACCCTCTCAGTTGGCCCTCGTCCTTTCGGGGCAATGTTTTGCTATTTTGGGACGAAAAATATAAACAAACAATCAGCAGTGCTGTTTCACGCTGCAAACGTCGACTGTCCCAGTAACACCCCAGAGATTTTCTAGAGAAGGAACCTTGTGTTTTCTGCTTTTTGTAAGCTCACCGTTTTGCCATCTTTAGCTTTTATTTGCATATACGACTACTTTGGGCCCACTCCTGATGTTATAAGAAGATTTAAAACACGAACGTACTGGCAGTTTTCACTATATCGAGAACAAGCACACCGTCCTTGACCCGTCGCACCATTCACTAGGCTCAACGGGCATAACAAAATATCTTCATATGGCAGTTGTTTTCTTTTCTAGGGAGAAAATACTTGCATTGTCAAATGTTTTTTTTCTGTCAGCTAGAAGCCCGAGCTCATAGCTTTATCTTCGGCAGTTGCTCCTGCTAAGCAACAGTTCGTGCAGCCGAAGTGCCTCCCTGAGCAAAGAGCTCGCACTTGTGGCCTAGTAGTGGTAGTGCCGTTCCGGTTGATTTACATGAGAAAAGGCCGAGAAGCAAATATTTAGACGAAGTAGTACTCCGTCCAAAAGAAAACAGAATAGTACAAAATGTGTGAACATGTTATATGAGCAGAGATCTTTTTCGATCGAAAATGAATCGACAATATAAAACTATTATTAATGGTGCTCGAGGCATGGAGAATTGAGGCTCGAATCCGCGGAAGGCTTGCGGGCCGCATCCCAAGAGAGTCGCGGGCCGCATGCGGCCTCCTGGTCTAACAGTTACTGGCTCGCTTCACATGAAGCCTATATGGATTTAGAAACATCTCAATTCTAAGGAATCATTATACCTGAGTTCTTATTGAAGGGCATGAGATGCTCTTTGAGGAATGTTGATTTGTTTGTGATTACTGGCGGTGATAAGAACAACCAAATTTGTAGCCCTTTTGCTGCATTTACATTGTCAAGTTGTCAGTGGTTCCAGCATCACGAGCAAGCCGAAATATACGCTTGTCGGTCGAGACAGCATACCTTCCGATCTCTTTAGGAATGCTTGGTGCCTGGTTATCTGTTGCAGCGGTCAGCTAGATGCCGCTGCAAGGCTTCTGAGGCTGTGTTCCCAGTACGCTTCCTTTTTCTTGCGGTCTCTGGCTTGGATGAAGCGAATGTCAACAACCTGGGCAGCCTGCGTGAGAAATCCATAATTAAGTTATGCTTCCTTCTGGAGTAACACCTACCTCTCTAATACTTTTTTCAAGATAACTCAGACGAGCAACTGGCCGTATCACGTGCGCCGCCTTCGTAACGCTTCGCTTTTTTCTTCTTTTGAAAGTAACATGCAAAATGACCGCGTCAGTACCCGTAGCCTGACGGGGACGGGGGAAATTCACCAGCACTCCATTGCCAGGTGGATCAATGGGCCGTTGAGCCCGCCTCTGACCTCCACTTCCACGCGAAAGAGCAGCGCCTACACGGACTGCACGCCCTCACCTGACTGTAGCAAAACACAAAGATTAGATCGCCAAGTACAGTAGTGTTAACTCAACTGGATGATGGCAGTTGAGAAAAATGCCTTACTAGGCCATGCAAGTGCGATGGGCCCCGTACCATAGTGCCGTCTTTTCCACAAGAGTCCAGGGCTGGTGCACTTCCTTTGCAGGTCTGATCATGGCTCAACGTCTGTGCAAGCGAGCGCGCACTGCCGCGCTATTTCCGACGGGCTGCACCGGCGCAGCAGCAGATATGCCGGAACCTTGCCGCCGATGAAACTCTTTTACCCATCTGGCGAGGTTGAAGCCCTTGAACTAGTTCTTGGCGAGTGAGGTGCCCATACTTTCTACGAGGTACGTGGAAATGTCGCCGGACGTGCACTAAAGGCAACTGCCTTCGCGACTGGTCACAAATGCGTGTTGACGCAGCGATGCATCATGTGGTCTGGCAGCTCTTTTCCGTGGAAAGTCAATTTTTGAGCGCTACCCTTTCTGCAGGTGTCGACGTCCAATGCTCAATAGTGCCCACTGTTCGTGATTTAACTGGCTATGTGAATAAAATTACGGCAGAGTCGATTTCATAGAAACTTTTCACGTCCCCAGCAAACTCGGTCACTTCCGCGTTGCAGCAGAAACAACGGTGACGGGCGGACTGGAAGCCCAAACTTGGAGGAGCTGTTTGAGCTAACCTAAGCACAGTGTAGGTCAAGTTTGTTGCCAAGCAAAAGGGCATAATACTGCATTAAGCGAGGTTCTGGCCGATAACGCCAGGTCCTTGCAGCTATCATGACCACAAAGACGAATATTAAAGTTGTGGCCGTTTTTTGGGAGGTTTGAAGTCGCGTTTGTACAATTGGAAGATGTGACCGAAATTCGGAAGTCTCTTGGGCAATCCGGGGAAAGTTAACAGGTAAGTTTCACCAATGGTGGTCTCATCTGTGAGCAGCAGCTTCAACTAAACAGCTTGGTACATTTCTTTTTTTCTGTGTGCTGAAATGAGTGTTAACCTCCTTTTTTTTTACAATTTCTTTTAAAATTTATTATTAACAAAATTTGAATATGAGCAAAACACCATCTTTTTGGAGAGTTAAATTGAGAAGATATAGTGCGGCGACACGCTGCATGTGCGCCTTAGTTCCATCATCTGTTTTCTGTTTCTCTATGCCCTCGGTAGAACGTAGTAGCCGAGCAGCGTGCAAGGAGTGCCGTGACAAGCGCTTGTACACGGGCAGCATGGCTTCGGCGACATAGTCGGGAGGCAGCACTTGTGTTTTGGTAGTGGCTCTGTCGTTGCCTCAGCTACCCTGTGTTTGCACCGAGAGTCTGTTTCTATTGGACAGATGCCGTGTTTTGGGTTTTTCATCTGCCAAGGTCATGTGATATAATGTAACCATCACAGCACCCTTCACAGCATCCACGTCACTGCTCTTATTTTTATGGCTTATCTGTAGTATCCAGTGAACTTTTCAATTGGCTTGTCGCTCTTCTGCGAGAGGTTTCGCAGAGCAGTCCCTTTTCGTTTCTGTACGTGGTTCAGCCATCCTTTTTTTATATAGATAAACCCATAGTTTCTGTCTTCAGTTAGGGCACTAAAAGTCCTGCTGTCCCCATCAGCTATAAGCGTAGTGTAGCGCAAATCATGCTCTTCTAAAGAACGTCCATAAAGAGCAAGTGTGGCATCAATTTCTCTCTTTCCCAAGTTTGCATCAGTGTTCTTTTAGCAGCTGTGGTATTGTAGCCACCCGGCGTGCCTCCTCTCCGGGCTTGGGTCCAGTCCGGCAGCCGAGACACGGATTGTGGAGCACTTAGCGTCTAGGATGAGGCCGGTGTCAAACTCTATCATGCTCGCAGCGCTGACATGGGAACTGAAGCCTCTCTTGTGCCACATGCTATCATAGACCACAGCAACATCCTTAGTAAAACTTGGATCTATGTCTTTGCAGATACCTTTCACAGCAGTAGTGGACTCTGTAAATCTTCTCTGCAGAAGCTGCAGCCAACTTGCTGATAACATTCTTACATTCTTGAGGTGCTCCTGATACATATTGTGATGGAGTCCTCTGTGGGACACGTTCATCACTACCCAGAAATCATTCAAGGCAGTCTGGCCCTTGCCAATACTCCTGATCGCAACCTTTTGTTGGAGACTCCCTAACGTGAAGTCCACTGCTTGTGTGAGCTCCCTCAAGGATTGCTTTGTAGGTGGCCTCCATGTGATGTTTTGCATTACCGTGAAATTCCGAGCAAGCGCCCCCACCCGAGCAAGAGCCCCCCCAAACTTCACCGCTAATTTCACATTTCCGCGCCGTTCCGGGAAAGCGCCCCCTCCCCGCTCCACACACGTATCACGCACCGCGCTGACCGCGCCCAGGCAACACTGGCCTGCGAAATTCAGTCCAAGCATCAATCCAATCCAATCCAATCCAACCTTACTTTGCAGCCCGATCAGACCGGTCGCCACCCGCCATTGTCGCTTTGTTTTGGGGGTGTCAGGTCGGCTATGCATTCTTACACAGTGGCAAAGAAAGAAAATCGA
Organism: Ixodes ricinus; assembly: GCA_037355805.1. NCBI lineage: Eukaryota > Metazoa > Arthropoda > Arachnida > Ixodida > Ixodidae > Ixodes > Ixodes ricinus. Next base: position 28,820 of record JAZHYW010029502.1, read on the forward strand.
GGTCGTCCAATGGCATTGTGAAAATGGGAAAAACGTACACCAGACGTTTCGACACATCAAGCTCGACCGGATATGGGAATGGGACAAGAATTTTGACAATTTGCTACAGTCAAACTACGGGAAAGCCAAAGTTCGACGAAAGCTAAGTAACGGCGCGCTGGTGTTCAGTGAATACGTGGACGATGCGCTCTTTGAATACCTGGAGTGCGAAAGAAGTGCAGAATAAGCTATTAGCAACCGGCTTCTTTCTGGAGAGGCTGTCAAAATAGCCAACGGCATGCAGTTGGGAAACATCGCGGAATGTAAAAACTTTTTCTTGCGACTGACTCTGAGGAGTCTTTCGGTGTTTTGAAAGTGATTAACATAGCAGTGACAAATCTTTGGCCTAATAAAGTCTATGTTCTTAGAGATAAAAAAAAAATATTAAATCCGTGTGCACTGCGCTTTGTTTTCTTTTTCTGACGAAAAAAATTTTGTTGTTGCCATCTTGAATTTTGGTGCCGTTCCGGGATAGCGCCCCCTACTTTGCAGGTAATTTTTGACTTTCGTGCGGGGCCGGGGCGCTTGCTCAGAATTTTACGGTAGTCAGAGATTCTGCATCTGCTGTGGAATAGAATAACGCGTTCCCGATTTTCTTTTGAGGACCTGCAACTCCTCCCGTCTGGCAGCAAGTCCGCTGCTCCCCTGCAGTGGCAGTTGATGCACCACAACAGTGGAACCCTCGGTCTGGTGAGGTGTGCTGACTTCGGCCTCTTCATCCACGGGTATAATCTCTTTGTCGAGCGAGGCGACGGGTCCATTCAAGTTTGCAGAGGGCGGGTCACTAAAACAAAAGCCATCAACAAGTTGGAAGATAGCATACAAGTGCTTGCATGGGCACTTAAATCTAACGAAGTCCGCGTGTGCACGACAGAGCTCCGTAGTCGACGTGGTAGTTTCCTTGCTTCCCCTGCAAGCGAACAGAGAAGGTTTCTGGTGAAGGCAGTGCTTTTATGTCATAGAGTGTGAAGTCTGCTGCTGAACACATCCTTGTCATGACGTGCTTGATTAAGGCGAGCGGTCTGTTGTGAAGGTACTCGGGCACTTCGGAGCTATACTTCCAATATGAAGATGATAGCCTCATGTTTTCTTTTGGTAGTTCTTCTTCTTTTTAGCAGAAACTTCTGCACCAGTACTGACATCAATCCTGTCAGGAACTTCCTGCCGTGAGAGCTTCTCAGGTAGAATTCCTTTAGGACCTTGTTTTGTGCCTCGACACAATTGTTCGTAGTGAGCAGTGTGTCATGCTCTAGCCTGTGGAATCTCACCCACATTTCTTTCACTGCTAGACATTGCATAGTGATGTAATGCTGCAGTTTCACATTCCAGAGCCAGACAGCTGATGACTACAGGTCTTTAATGCTTTGTTGGAATTCTTCCTCCAGAGGTCGAGTTCGCAATCTTCCTCAACAGGTGCAAAATCACTTCTTTTTATTTGACACAGTTCTCTTTCTTGCGCATCCTCTTGTCCCAGGCCTGCCCTTTGTGGAAATCGCAAAGCACTACCTTGCTTTCCGGGAATGTCTCGTGCAGCGCATTGATTTCGGCATGGTTGTAATCCACCATCCAGTACCGTGGCTGGAAGTTTGGGCACCATTTCCTGAGAACTGACCGTGCCTCCGAAATGCAAGTTTGTGTCTCATACTGCACATTGAAGATGCCAACGGTCACATAACCACAAGGCGTCTTCACCACTGCTAGACAAAGTGATAGCGCATAGTCCGTCGCCTTGTTAGTAGCATCCATGCATGCCACATATCCTCCATACTTTGCCATGATGTCCCTCATGAATTTTGACCGGTAGCAAAACAGCAGTGTCTTGGCACTCCTTCTCCAGAAGCATAACATACACACAACCCAATTTTTGAAAGTTAGCACAGCACGGTTGAAGACGCATTCAAATGTTCGACAGATAACAGAAGTGATAGGTACTGGACGGTAACTTGAAGTGTCACTGGTGGCCTTCCCCTTTTCCTTATGAACGGGAGTGACGTTGGCTTGCTTCCATGAGCCAGGAACAAAGGTATGGTCCAGAAATGACTGGAACATCAAAAGCGTAAAGTGCGAAACATGTGGGTACAACAATTTGAGGAAAGCTAGGAGCCATGTGGTTGGAACCAGGGCTCCGAGATGACTTGATGAGATGCACAGCTTCTTGCAGGTGTTCAGGTAGCAAAGTGGGAGTACTGATAGAGGCAGCGGGAGCGTTAACTCGGCCTCCAACTCTTCTGTAAGACGATCAGGATCAGGAGAAGAGGTGGTCGAGCTATTTGCCGAGGAAAACTGGGAAGCGAATAGTTCGGCTACGGTTGTGGGCTGAGTGACAGGGACATTCTTGTCTACAAAGCAAGGTCTACGGGAGCTAGATTGCTGCCGATTAATGTAGGCCCAGAAGAGTTTTGGATCCTCCTTGGCTTTGAGTAAAATCCTTTGCTTGTATTCGTTGTGTTCCACTTGAATTGCCTTCTTCATGGAGCACTGAAGCTACATAGCCTCGCTGAGACTAGCTGCACACTTGAGTTGCGCAGCTCGCTTGAACAAAGCTCGTTTGCGGTTCGCCATCTTGATAATATCTGGAGAGATCCAGGGTGGTCTTTGTCGGTGCGTCAAGTTCGTTGCACAAAGCACAATCTTTTTGAATGGCGTGGACAAAATCACACCAAAGTGTGTTTGGCAATCGCCCACGTTTCACTGAGGTAGTAAATAAGCAGGGCCATCTGCTCTGTATGTCTTTCTAGCCTGCAGCTACTGTGCATGCCACAAAATAAGATCTGATCGCTCCAGCAAGGCGGAGTCCCGACTACGCTTCGAGAAACAGAAGCCTAGCTTTTTCAGCACTTCACAGGGCTGATTGGCTGATCTTGGGGAGAGAATCATCACCGTTGGCAACCTCCAGTACCTGTGCAAGGGTTTAGGAAAACAAACTTTATTTTCAGCACTTTTGAGACAAAGTTTTTGTTGGCATAGGGGAACACTGCCTAGGAGGGACAACTTTTGAACCACTAGGTTAAATTGAATGAAATTTGCACTGTAGACTGATAGTAACGATAAAGGGTGCAAACAAAATTTCAACTCTGTAACCTAAATGTGAAGGATATGTAGCAACTTATAAGAAGTGTACACCATCATTGCTTAGTCAATCTATTTTTAAAATAAATTATACTGTACCAAAGATTTTTTTTTTGATAGATGGGAAGCAGCATGTCTGTGGAGTGTGGCTATGAAATTACTTTAATGAAAAGTATTTTACAAAAATATTGGTTTTCAAAAATCAATTTTTTCCGGCCTTCCGTGTCTGAAGGAATGTTACAATTTTTGATAGAAAACATCTGTGAGAGCATTAATAAATTTCGGTCAAGGAAAACTAAACAGCAGCCTTTCACCTAGTCACATTATCAAACGATAGATTGACTAAGACAAAATTTATCGTCAAGAAGTGAAATGGATCAAAATGCACTCCCAGTGTCCACAACCCTGCATTTAAGAAGAGATGCTCTTCGGGACAATTTTTAATGCGAATAGCATTCTTTGGATACTTCACGCACTTTTCGTCTATGTATCTATCTATCTATCTATCTATCTATCTATCTATCTATCTATCTATCTGGCTATCTAACCTCTTACGCCGCGGGTCGATAAATAAATAAAAAAGACCGGTGCCGGCTGGGATTCGAACCGTTGACCCTTTGATCAGCAGGCAGACGCGCTAACCACAGAGCTATGAAGGCAGTCATTCAACGCACTCTAAACGGTTGTTTATATCTTTACCATGGGACGCAGCGTTACAGCGCTGTCACAGCTACCGGTGCGCGCGCGTTCCATGCACGAGGGCTCATTCCGCTCTCGTGAGGCTGAGCACGGCCGCTAGCTCACCCTCTCCCGCGCTCGGGAGAGGGTGATGTAGCGGCTGTGCTCAGCCTCACGAGAGCGGAATGAGCCCTCGTGCATGGGCACGCGCGCACCGGTAGCTGTGACAGCGCTGTAAAGCGCGTCCTATGGTAAAGATATAAACAACTGTTTAGAGTACCGTTGGTTGAGACTAGCTGAGACGCCAGAAAGTCTGGTCGGTACCATTTTGAGTGTTTGTGCGTATGGCGCGTGCTTTGCTCGCCTTCCTAAGTGACACAAACGCACGTGCTGGGCTGCGGGAGATCGTGCGCAGGGCTGTGAAAGTGTCAACAAATTTAGAATCGCCTCAAGAGTGGGCTGGCGTATCTAGAGTGTGCCGGCCACCTGACGAACGCGCATAACTCCGCACCGTTTGATGCTATTCGCATTAACGTAGATAATCATTCCCAAAGGATGGGTTCTGCTGATTTTTTTTTTTAAATATTGAAGCTAGGAGGTTGCATTTTGCACAGTTAGTGCATGTTGAGGTCCTCTTTCCATATATGCAATCAGTTTTCTGATAACTACCTTGGTGAAATAGCTATGCTTTTATCATGCACATAAAACGGCTTTTTTGTGCACACAATGTTTTCTAAACCTTATATAAGACCGCAACTCGAAATAGCCCGGTTGGTTCTTTGTGAACTGTAGAATGTGCAAATCTAGTTTTATAAAAAAGAAGAAAACTTGTGCCCCGAAAAAAGAAAATGATATAATTTTGAGTAATTGCATTTCACGTTTCACTTTTCGTTTTAAATCTTTATAAAGATTCAAAGATACCAATCGCACAACTAGCAAGATTTGCCCATTCTATGACCCATCAGGAGCATCTGTGCAAAATTTTGTTGTAATACAGTAACTGCAAGCGGCAAAAATTGTTTGCACAAACTACCGTAAAATACCGGGCAAGCGCCCACTCAAAATTTAGAGATAATCGCAAAAAAATGGGGGATGGGCGCTTGTCCGGTCATCAATTTTACATATCAATGTACTGTGCATATTTTCTCACATCTTACAATTTTGGGTATGGGTGCTTAGTGTGGAATGGGCGGATGCGCGGTATTCTCCGTAATGAAAAAAGACAAAAATACCAATTAGAGAAAAACATATGAAAGTTGCCTAAATTCTCACTTAAGGGCAGACACTGCTCTTAAGGCTATTTTCATTAATTTTTCACTTACATAGTTGAAATTTTGATACATAGTGATTTTTGATAAGCTGAAAGCAAATATCCAGTCACTTTTTGTCTACCTCCAATATATTTTAAGATAATTATGACATCATGGCAGGTCATTTTGCCCAACTTTTTTATAACTTCCTCATTAATGACTGATATAAATTTTATGTGTACATGTTCTAGAAAGACCAGAGAGTGCAACCATACCACCATTTTAATTTTAGCTTTATCAGAAAAAATATTGTGCTCTTATCTAGTAAGGCCTTGAAGAACAACAAACAGATGATTAATTTAGCCGTTAATTAAAATATAATTTAACAAATAAATATTACATTCTTTTGGTATGGTTGCACTAAACAGTTCTTAAGCTTTCATATGCAACAAGAATCATGCAAATCAAACCAGTGCATCCAGAGATATCGTGGGCAACAGCCCACATTGTTGCACGAAAAGTAGTTTTGAGAAAACAAGAAAAGAAGTTTAAAACATGAAGACGCTTTATTTACACAGAGGTAGTGGGTGAATCCAGCTGGATTTGACTCTAGAAACCACCAGGCACATAGTCCTTTTCGTTTCCACTGGCACGCTTCCTTTTCATTGCGTGCCGAAAGTTCTCAGCCTGCTTGTGCTTTTTGTCAGATGCAGCGAGCCGGCGGCGATCCTTCTCGCCGCACCTCTGAAGGCTGCTGCTGCCCACGTTAACGTTCAGCTCTCTCAAGATTGCCTCTGTCGCACACTCTTTTCCTACATTGAACCTCATCACTGCCTCAGCTACGGCAGCTTCAACAGCGTACAAGGAGGCATGCCTGCTCTTCGACACCAATGACCAAATTACGGAGTGCAGGCTCGTCGTTTGAGTTCTGCGTCTTCCCTCGCTGGCAGCGTTCCAGCAGTTTCCTGTCGGAGAGACGCATGTAGACTGGAAGCAAGGCTTCTGCGACATATTGTGGCAAGTTGTAGCGATGCTTGGGTGCAGGTTGCTTTTTTGCCGCAGCCTTGTTCTGCTTGCACCAGGAGTCTTGTCCCTTTGGGCAGAGCGAGTGGTTTGGCTGGGCGTCAGTGGATGTCACATGGTTGTACGTAGCCAGAACAGCGTTCTGCATCCCATCGATGTCGCCCTGGTGTCCCTTCAGTGCCCAGCCATAATACATAGTGAGCTTCGTGATAAGCTCACCCGTTAGCTTTCCTTTGCCACCAAGGCTTGGCCTGCCCTCTCCCTTTTGTTTTTGGACAAGGTTTCGGAGAGCAGTACCCATTCGCTTGCTCACATGATTTACACAATCCTCTTTTTCAATGGGCACAAAACCATACACTTTGTCCGCTTGGAGGTTGTTGAAAGCCCGGCTATCCCCATCACTCAACATGGTGGTGTAGCGGAGTCGATGCTTGTCCAACGAACGACCGAAGAGGACCGTGGCAGCTTCGACTTCCATCTGGCCAGGCTTACTTGAGGTGTTCATTTGGCACCTGTGGCCAGCTCGCCACTGTTCATGCCCAGGGTCACCTTCTTTTGGGCCGAGCTCACAACCCAAGCAGAAGTTTGAAAGCACGAAAAAATCGAGCACATAGCCTGTGAATAGCTCTATCACAGTTCCCACACAGATGTGTGATGAGTGGCCCCTAGTCAGCCACGACCCATCGAAGGAGACCGCTATATTTCCGGGATTTCCGAAGTCCAAATCGGAGTATAGCGCTTTCACCGCGTCCACGCACTCGCCGATTACGTGTGCGGCAGCCCTCCGAGCGGCAGGGTTCAGCTTGTTTTTAACGTAGTTCTGGTACGTCTTCGTGTGCATGCCTCGCTTAGAAATGTTCAGAGCGGCGCAAAAGTCATTGAGTACTGTCTGTCCATTCCCCGTACTGAGAACAGCACGAGTCGCAAGCACGTTCACCTCGAACGGATTGCACTTCGCATCCCCGTCTACTCTCGGCGAACTCCAAGTGGTATCCACTTCTCCGCATGCATCGCAATTCAAGATCAGTTTCACGGCAATGCCGTATTCTCGGTCTCCTTTCGAGATGTTCACCGAGCTGCCGCAGAGTTTGCATTTGACACGGCGAAGCAGCTCGTTCAAAGCAGAAAGGCTTAGCACGGTGAACGATGTTCCCGTTGCCGTCGTCTCAGCGTCTTCTGTTTTCTCTCCCAAAAGAGACTGCTTCCGTCGAGTGGCGGACATTTGAGAAAGCCTCTTCTCTGTATCCCTCGCGCGAGACTCGATTTCAGCCTTTTGGGCGTCGGAAAGAAGCGGAGTGTCCACGCGCGTCACTTTGGCCGTGGGTATCACATGCGCGATCGCATCGTCCGTGGGCGCGGTCGCGCTGCTCGCCGTGTCGTTCGCCTCCGCTGCAGGTGGATCGGATAAAACCTCACGTGGCCGAGGCCGACGTTTTTTCTTGCCGAAGGGATGCGCACTTCGAAACTTTCGATGACCACCAGCCATCGTAGCAGAGATACGCGGCGATGCGCAAGCAGGTACAAAGATGCGTCCAAGATGGCGGTGCGTTTCGCTTTTGTCTAGCAGCCGAATTTTCGTTGCGTCCAATCAGAGGAGAGGATTCACCGCACGTGACTCAAAAGCCCCAATGGTGTGCGAGTATTCCTATTTTTGTTTCTTTCGAATTACCACTGTTGCCGGACTGACAAACTTCATTCCGCTAAAAAACGTAAAGCGCGAAAGTGCGGCTTTCAAACGAGACTAAAATGGCCGCGCTATGCGGCGTGGTTCTTGATTGGCGTGGTGTTGAATTTGACTGTTCTTTAAAACATTTTGTGAGCAAAAACGATAGTGTACTTGACTTTGAAGTCTTATATCGTAATAAATACTGATCAGAACTCTTTGATATTTGGAAAATAGCCTGCTAAGAAAATCTACATCAAAAAAAAAAAAACACAAAATTGATATTTTGTATTTTTTCTACTCCCAAGACCCGTGTCTCCCCTGAACACAAAACGTGGTGGCAATGTAGTTCCAAATATTGTCTGAACCTCCAAACTAGAACTCCCCAGCTGCGTAGGTTGCACCCTCGCTGCCCTTACTCCTGGAGTCCTCGGCACGGGCACGCTTCGCCTGGCTGCGTCTGTGTGACCTTGCCTCAACTGTCAACTTGCTGGTCATCTTCCTGACCCTCTGGTCACTCAGCCTGACCAGCTGTTTTGAAGGGAGGACTCCCAACTCCTCCAGCACTTGCTCAAAGCTGGAGTGGCCCCGGTTGTACCACAACACTCTGATGGCGGTGACCGTCTCCACTGCGGTCCATGATGCAAACCGAGTCTCTGCAGCTTTCTGGGTCTTTCCCCACAGGCAGCGAGCGAGGAGCTTGTCATCTGTAAGGCATTTGTAGATGGCCAGCACTGCTTTCCCTTGAGCTTTGGTCATGAGTGGGGTGTGGTCCGGTGTTGGCTCTTGCAAAGCCTGGGCTTTCTTTGTGTTTGCAGCACTGACTCTTCCCGTCAGGACAGAACTTGTGACTGCTAGCATCATTGGTTGAGCGATGAATGCAGGTAGGAAGCCTATATCGCACAGTACATTCCATGGATGCTCCCTCTGTTGTTGGTCATGCCCACCTGATAGTAGTTCTGCAGCTTCCAGATGACCTTGTCACCCAGCTTTTCCCCATGTGGTAGTGGCACCTGGAGCTTCCTCAGTGCAGTACCTAGACGCTTTACGACGTGATTGGTGCAGTCCTCCTTCGTCACCATGGTGGAGCCATACACCTCTGCTTCAGACACTGCAGTGTATGCTTTACTGTCGCCGTCACTAAGAAATGTGGTGTAGTGCAACTGCCTGTTGCACGATTGCGTCCTTTTCCAGATCCGTAGTGCTGCCTCAGTTTCCATGGCATGAGACGAGCAGCTCACATTCTTTTCGCACACTGGACCGTGGAATGCTTGCCACACTTCCTCATCTTGTTCGTCGAGAATCCGATGTCTCCTTAGAGCTGTGACAGTAGTAGGACAGCACCTCATAGTCCAGACAGAGGCCTGTGTTGATAAAAATGGCAGTGCCCACTCCCTTATGGCTCTTGTGTCCACGCTTTTGCCAACTGCCGTCGAACATCACAGCGACGTCGGTCTGACCTGCCTTGCTTCTACAAGGTTGTCTGAAACTGCTTTAGTGGCCGTGACATGCACTTTCTTTGATATACCGTGAAAGGTCTTGTGATGAAGTGCTTTGGGAACCCAAGAATGGCACAAGACCGTAAGACTTGCTCATGTCCGACGCCAATCGTGCGCAGCAGCAAGCACAGCTTTAATGTTGATAGCGAAAACTGTCGTGGGCACTTCCCTTGTGTTGATCCGGGCCACGATCTTCGCGGCTGGCGGCTGGCGGCGGCGGCGGCACAACGTGACGAGTATGCAGCAGAAACAATGTCTGTGGGGCATCCATCGTTCATGCATTTCAGCTCAAGAAGGGAAGCGAGTCCCTTGCGCATCCACGGCCTCCACAACAGCGAGTTCGCCACTCCCACACGCCCTGCACACTGCGCCGCTTACGAGTGGTGCAAGATGTCCAACTTCGCAGATTGCAGCACTTGCGCCGTGTCCACTCCTCACTGTAACATCATCTTGAAGTGTTAGCAGCTTCTTTTCCGATGCACTCACGAAGTTAGAAGCGTCAGTGACGAAATCAGGCGAGCTTGACTGGCTGGTGCTTGCGATCGCTCGAAAGCACGTCGCCATTCTGCTGGTGCAATGGGGCGGCCGTGCTTTTGCGCTCTTTCTCTTTTGTTTACGTTTCCTCTCGAAGGCACGCTTAGTTGTACTCTTGCGGCGATGAAAGTTGCACTTTTCAACATCACTCGTAGTGGGAACTGTCAAACAGCGAACAGAAGAGATGGTTCTTGTTCGAGACAATGGCGATGTGACGCGACACCAAACGATGTGTGGGCTTCACTGCACGACTAGTTTGGACGGCAGCGAAAGGCGGCCCCGTATTCGCATCACATGGATTTTAAAAGCTCAACTAGAAGCGTCATGAGCACGTGACAATTGCTTTTCTTTTTCCATTATTTCTATCTTGATTACGAAACTGAAGAAGGATTCATTAGAAAGAAGCCTTGATTATCTTTATTGAATTGACTGCAAAGGCGGCCGCTGCCGATGTTCGGAGGGCACGGGTTGGAGAACAACTAGCATGCTCCAACATGTGCATTTTGTTTTGACGCGGCAAGGCGTTCAAATACGTTTTTTATAACTTCTAGATCGAATTAAAATAAAAATTTTGGCAGAAACAAAATATTTTTTACCCTTACCTCCCTTAGGGCAGGGCTGCACAACTCAAAAATGACACGGGCCAAAAAAGTGTTTCTTGGGAACTATGCAGGTTTTAATAACTGGCAGCCAGGTTTTCAACATCTGGCATCATCGCACTGGTTGTTGTCTCTTGAGCATATCTCTCAGTGTCATGTCCGCGGGCCGTATAGGAAGTGCCCGCTTGCCGGATGCGGCCCGTGGGCCGCATGTTCTGCATTCGTGCTTTAGGGCCTTTAAAAGGGCTCTAAAGAAACCAGCAGCATAGGTAAGGCACTCCTCTCGGAAGTGCTTCTGCTTAAAAGCCACAGTTGCGATCTTCCAATACGATTTCAGGTCAGTAGGTGGAGGGGCGTCGAATTTAATAAAAGGTTTGTTCGTTTAATGAATTTCAATGCCGCAGTTTCGCAAAACAAATCCGAGGTGCGCGGCAAGCTCAACTCGCTTTTGTACCCATCGATGAACGGCGAGGGTGGCGCCAAAACGATGTTGCCATAGTTGGGGCACGGTGGCAATCAGTTCATCGAATGATGTTTCATCAGCAAATTGTTTCATTGACAACGCAATGTTTCATCGACAAATCGTTTCATCTATAGCTCAGTGTCACAGGTTCGGGTGGAAAAAGTCCCATAATCAAACAAATTTGTAATTTGAATTTGGGTTGCTAGTCCAGGTGCTACGGCCACACCTTCGCGATGCACTTCCTGATAGGTGGTAGGAATCGAGAGTGAGTCGTGCCTCGTGTTACGAACATTATTTAATAGCAACAGAATTCAAAAGTAAAGAAAAAATGCACAGGCGCACACATAGCTGAAAAAAAAAGAAAGAAAAAGGAATAGGACGTAATTTGCGATCTTTCCGCTCTTCGTAATTGCAACACAAAAAAAGCACAAAAGATACGAAGGCGTAACAAAAGGAACAGACGCCAAATCAAAGTCGCCATACAGTTCGGAGGAGGAGAGTCCAATCAGGGTCCCGAGACGTCGGTGGTGGCCGCCAGTCGGGACCGAAAAGTCGTAGTGGCTTGATTGCTCACAGTGCCGAACAACGCTCACTCACAAGCACCCGCACATCGTCGAAGACTTGCTCGGGGCTCACCAACCATCCCGACAGAGCCTTGCTCAGGGTACGACCACCCACACCGCCGAAGCCTCCCTCGGCGTTCCACCAGCCATACCGCCGAGCCTTGCTCGGCGGTAGGCTTGGGCGGCTTGTTGGTTCCACCAACAACCCCACCCAAGCTTAGCTCCGCGTTCCAGCAACAACCACACTGCGCCACGGCTTCTCCTTTTTCTTTCTTTTTTTTTTCTCTCTTTCCTCTGAGCTCGTGTCCTTGATGCTTGCGCACTCCACTCAAAACGGTAACCAAAAAAAGAACAAAGACTTAAACCGTTAGATTCTGTGACAATCAGGTTAGCTTTTTTTTTTTTTTTTCTAATAAGCTACACGAAACTGTTCCCGCGAAGTGGTGTGTACGAGTCAGTCAGGTGGGTTAATATTTTTGTAATGAGCCGCCGCAGACTGTCACCGTGAAGTGGCGTGAACGCAGGCAGGGGGGCGGGTTAACGCACACTCCAGTGTATCACGCGTGACAAAATGTCCCTACAGTGTGCAATTCGCGTAACGAGTGTCGATGAAACATTCGTGTCGACAAAACGTGTGTCCATGAAAAGTTGCCCACAAAATTAATTCCACGAAGCGAGTTTCGACGAAACAATAGAGACCCTTTGGGGCACACGACAGAGAATGTCGGATGTGCACCAACACCACTTTCCTGTAGTTCCAAACCATGAGTGCGGCACGTAGGACAGAGAAGCTCTATCGAGTTTCGCAAGGACGACATGCTCTCTAAACGGTAGCCGGCCGCACTGTCGGGCACGAGTCTTTTCGGCGTCTGTCATTTTCGGTGCTTTCACCGCTTCCACTAGTCTCCAAAAGGCTTATCTTTCGCTCACAGTGAGTCTGTCCGTGTCACATAGCATGGTAGCGACGGTAGCACTCTCTGTTGTTGACACCGCCGCTGCGGGCTCTGGTTTAATGTGTGAAGGTGTCAGAGGCGTCGGGGTCTTTTCATCGGTGGCGGCCACGCGCCTTCCACCGTTCCGTCCTTGCGGCTTCGTGAATTGCGAGCGACAGCCAAAGCCTTGTCGCGTTCGCGGCTTCACCACACGTGTAGCCTCCACGGAAAGGTTACAACGAGAACTGAAGGGCAACAATCGTAACGGAATAAAATCGGAGGTGAAAAAGCAGGCGACACAGGCTCAGAAACAAGAACTGGTACACCAGGGAGACCGGATCCCGCAATCAAGCTTCCGACATGCGGAAGCCAGTGGGAGCTTACATTTTATTATTTAAGCCAATGGGGGTGCGCCTAACAAACTTTTTTTTGAAAAAGTGCCGATTTGGACTTGGGCTTTTAGGCGTTTTCTAGCGCTTTTACTTACCCTCGAACAAAAGACGTATCAGCACCAGAAATACGAAAACAAGCTTTCAAACAACAACAATCCTAGGCCTAGCTATGCGACTGTATAGGCCTGGCATGCGAAGAGTGCTCTTTGGACAAAAGAACAACAAAGTTGCAACTCCTTGCGTGCACATTTCGTCATTCTGTGGTTGCGTCACCGGCATGCCGAAAGTATTTGATAATAAGATAACTATGCAACGGACATGAACGGAACTCCAAGAAAATGCTCTTCAGGAGTTTGTGAGCCCAAATAAACCACTTTCCAAAAAAGCATTTTTTGCAAAAATATAGATTTTCTAGGTTGTGTCCCCCCTAATGTTCAACCAGCCAATGAAGAGCGTCACAATTTGCTGGAGCTAATGTAATGCTAAGTGCACGAGAAGGGCCCTCACAGAGATGTGTTTGGATATTGTGTTCCGCTTTGCTACAGAAAACTTGTTTTTTTGGTTTTGGATTTGGATTTAGTGGCGTCCCCTTTGTAACGGGTGGCCGCTCGCCGGAAATTCCGGCGATGGCCTGCCAAAAAGGCTTGCTCAGCCTGGTTTCCAGCCAAGACTAGCCGAGTTCTTGTTCTGTTGGAACTTCGGTCGGGTCCACGGTGTGGGGCAGGTCGACTTGGGTGGAAAAAATCGGTTGTCCGGCTTGTGCTTGCACGTCCGGCCCAGCTCGCCTCTCCCTCTTCCACAGCCGCCAGGAAATCTCCCACCACTGCTCTAGTCGGCGCTTGGTGGTCTCGACGTGTTCCTCGCCGTCATCTCCCCGCTCCGCCGTCCGGAAGCCCAGCGCGTCCGGCAGATGGTCCACCTGGGGGCACGGGCTGAGGGCCCCGCACTGCAGCACCAGATGTTCGGTTGTCTCCTCTGCTGCTCCGCAGGCGACGCAGGCGATTGGGGCCCCAGTGTCATATCGCGATCTCCACAGCCTGGTCTTGAGGGTTCCCGTGCGTGCCTCGAAAAGCAAGCTGCTGCCCCTGGAGTCATCGTACAGCTGCTCCCGCTCGATCGCCAGCTTCGAGGCCGCGTACACAGTCATTGATGATTTTCGTGTGGCCGACTCCGTCCACCTTCGCGTCTCGACCTGCTGCACGTGCTTCTTGAGGTCCGTAACCCCCTCTCGGAGCGGCCGGCCGTCCAGCAGGGTCGGTGGTACCTCATACTTCCCCGCGAGCCTGGCCACCCGTTTGGTCAGGCGCGTGTTTACACTCCTGTACACGAGGTACTTAAACACCCTCCTGGCCCATCGCTCCTCTCCGAGGCCGCACAGACGCCTCTCGTAAGCTAGCTTAGCCACCGCTTCCCTCGACTCAAAGGCAGACCACCCGAGGTCCCCCTGCACCCCCTCGTTTGGAGTCCCCCTGTGTGCCCCGAGTGCCATCCGCCCCGCCTCCCGCTGTCGAACCTCTAGGAACTCCCGAGTCTGGGACGACGTGCACAGCACCCGATTCGCGAACGTCAGTCCGGGCACCATCACCATCTTCCACAGGCTACGAGCAACCTCGTAGCGGTCGAAAGCCCACATGGACGTTGCTGCCAGCACTCCCTTTCCCCTCATGGCCTTTGCCCGGACAGCCGATTCGTGTGCTTGGATGTAGTTCCTACCCGTGGACAGGTGTACACCCAAGTACTTGTAGTCCGTGACACACTGCACAGTCTCCCCCTGCAGTACAAGCGGTGTGTCCAAAGCCCCCTCTACATTCTCTGTAGGCCCCCACTTCAGCACTTTGCACTTACGGGCGCTGAACTTTAGGCCCAGTCTGTCCCCTTGTTTTGTGCATATGTCCAGCAGCTGCTGCATCTCTTCACAGGTGCCCGCTGTCAGCACCGGATCATCCGCATAAAATAGTCCTGGAAGATGCTGTCTCACCATTTGCCCATTTTCCATGTAAGACAGGTTGAGGCCTCTCCCACACTCCTCCAGTTCTGCCTCCCATCTAGACATATATAACATGAACAGGAGAGGCACTAAGCAGAAATCAGTGTTGCTGCACTGCCCCTTTAGTTTTTCCCGCGTTGAGTGGCGTGAATTCTTATTTTTTTTCTAAGAAACCAATTTAGTTACAAAAGTTGTTTTTAAGATATGCATGATGCCAAGTGTCTTTATATACAGCAACTAAACTGAAATAACACGAGATATTTAGAAAATTGTTTTTGTTGAACACATTGTGGTATAGTAAATTTATATGGAATTTTTAAAATTGCCCGAACTATGGTTTTTACAACAAAGCTCAAGTTGACATCCTTGTCTTTAGGCAGTCTACGCAAAGAAATGAAGTTTGGCTCTTCTCAGAGCAGCAGCACTGCATGTGTTTTTTGGTAATTTTGAAGTTGAAGCGGGTCTTGCTACTACTGAATGCTGAATGTACAACCGACATTCTGTTCATGGTCTCCGTGCCCTACCGTTTTTCTTCTTAGTTTTCACATCGGTCGCAACACTGAAAATGCATTGGCTTCTTCATTAGAACCTGCTTTCCACTTTGGGAATAAAACAAATGTTCCAGCATGTTAAATGATTTCTTTAACAAAACTACAGTGCACAACATGCAAGGGCTTTCCGTCGAGCGATGTGTCCACTCGTGAAAACTTTCAGCACCAGGGGGAGTGCTCCGTTGTTTGGTTCGGGAACAATCATGTATACATACATAGAACTGGATGGAGGCATGGGCGTCGGCAGGGGTGTGCAAAAGGGGCACTTGCCCCCCCAAGCCAGAGTGCCTACCCCCCCCTCCCCCTCCCTTCACCAGCTCTCGGGTATGAGGGATCAAATGGCGTCGCGAAATAGCTTTCTAGCAGAAGGAGAAACCGAAAGCTATCCTAAAAACAAAATCCACACACTTTTGTTTCTTTGGATCGTTCAGCAATAAACACAAAAACAAAAAAGGTCTCCCCTTTTCGTTTTTCCTTTTTCGTAGCCGCGCCTAAATGGCAAAAGAAAAAAAAACAAAACATAGGGAGGAACACTTACTTCCGAGAACACCGGAGTCCTGTGTTGTGAGGGAATCTCAGGCATTCGGGGAAAGTCAGTAAAATGCCCCAAAAACAGAACCCCCCCCCACCCCCCGCCCCCGCCCCGCTCTCCGCCGCGCCCGACAGAACGAAGCGACGCGAGGTGTCATCCACGAGAGAGGCAACACAGATCCCGACCGCCCGCTGTGTTCGTCCTGCAACGGACTCCCTGTGTTTCTTACATCTCCCCTCATCCCCTTCCTCCGGTCCCCATCGCCTCCCCAAGTCGAGCTCTGAGCGGCTAGCTGCCCCAGTAAATCTGTCGTTGAAAGTCGAAAGCTGCGTCCTGTGTTTCGTCCTCTTGTGTGTTTCTTTCGTTTTAAGTCAATTTAAAAAGCCCAACAGAACAAATCGGCGTAGCTACGAGTTGGAGATAGTCCGCGCTCCCCCTTCGCTCCGTCTGCGTAAGGAGTGGAGCGAGAAGGGCCCCCGGGGGGAGGAGGAGGGGGGGGGGGTAGCTTCGGCATTTTGGGGGGGGTTTGGACCCCCCAAACCAACCGCCACTGCTCACGCCACTGCTCTGTTTTGTATATGTGCCTTTGGATTTTTTTTCTCCTTTGCCCGTAGCATATTGCGGTCATGGGAAAGGAAAAGAGGGGGGTCGAAATCGGGGCCAGGCGTCCTCTTTTGGACAATGCAGTTCTGCGAAATTCTGTTCGCACCATGTCGGCAACGATACTTTCCCGGGCCTCAACTCACGCGGGAGAGGAGTGTCGGACCGTCCTCGTTGACACCACCGTGTTCGCACGCATGACACTCGAATATCTGTGACAGGGTGGCACACTTTGCTGTTGCTGGCTCTCTCTTCCTGGGCCAGTTGCTTGAAAAAGCTACATTCGCACCCAATCACACTTTTTTATATAACCGTGGGCTGATATGGGTCAGGAGTGAAAATGGACATCAGAAGCTTTTTTAAACGGAAAGCTGACAGTGATAATGACAATCCATCTTGTGCAACGAAGAAGCATGTGACCTTAGAGTCGTGTCATGACCCGGAATCTATCGATGCACCTGCTGTCTCCGTCACTCCTCATCATCCTCAGGCTTTAAAGAGCCAGCTGGACATAGGCTTTGCCCTCAATTCGACTCTCACAGGTATGTCAAACTCCTCTTTAACTGCGGGAGTATTCATGCAAAGCTAAGCTTGATCAGATATATAACAACCAATATAAAGATAAGAACCAGCGGGCTAAAATTTTACTCCATTTCTGAAATGAGACAGAGCGAGCATGGAAAGCTGAGGGGACCCGCGTCGAGGAAATACGGAAAGTTACAATGGCAACTAACCCTCCGGCGGTAGCCCCGCCGTGCGTTAGCTCTCCAACACAGCTAACGCAGCTTTCAGATGTCTTCCACGGACCACAACCAGGAAAATGCTTCGAATTAATATTACGAGCGAGACAATTTTGTGCAGAAAATTAGAGTTACAATTTAAGCAGAGGCTAACTTGGGGTAGCTTTTAAAAACTTGTATAAACGTAAAATATTGTTCAATATGGATAAAAAAAGTATTGTTCATTGCTGTGACTTGCATGCACTGTCTTGCTATTTTATTATGTACGGTACATTTATGGTGCCAATACTTGTCTATAAAATCTTCGTGCTTTTTTATCTCTGAGAGTATTTATTATAAACTAAGTGGGCTGTTTTGTTGTTTTGCCGCGACATAGACCAGATTTTTTTGTTTTACTGTGCCTGTACATATTTATAAAAAAAAATTTTGCGCTGAAATTACTGATGCATTGTACTTTTTGAAATAATTGTTTCATAAAAGATATGTGTGTCTTCCAAGCTGTATTTAGCTCTTACGTATTTTACTGTGGGACCCCCCCCCTCCCCCTACCCCCTTTTCACTTTGAGCGCACACGCCCAAAAAGGGCTGTCAGTTTCCCCCCCAAGACAAAATCCTGCCGACGCCCATGGATGGAGGCGTCTAGTTTTACATGCACTGCGCTCGACTTTTACGATACGAAAACAGCGACCTCGCGGCTGTTGAAGGCCATGATGACTGTGCAAATTTTTAGAAATTGATACAAAATGACACCCCGGTTTACAGTAACAATATTGTTTATTCTTTTCTGGGGAAACCCCTTTTATCTGTTGAAACCTAAGGGCCGTGCCACCAGTTTCGGAAACTCGTCGATCTTGAAGGCAAACTGCTCCTGTCTGGTCAGGAACAGGGGTACCGCAGGAACTACGAGAAATTCCTGCCAATTTCTGGTGATTTCCTGCTTGAGGTGTTCGATCGCTTCGTTGTTGATGGTGCAGGTCCATTGCCGCTCGTTCGGGAGCTCATCCCTCTCCAGCTGCCTGATACGCACCTAGAATGGAAGTAAAATAAAAGCGATCAATCAAGTGCTGCCACGACATGTTACGTCTGAACACTTTCAGTCAACCTTTTCGAAGCATCCAATTAAATTTTATTTTCGTCATAATTATGCAGAACCCACAGACAATGGAATATATTCTCGTATCGGGGTGAGAGGATTGTGTCCTACTATTTGTTTGCTAACTATAGCTTACCTGGATCTGGTGGTGAACAAACCACTGGTACTCGACCATGAACTTGCCGAGAGGCATTCGTGGCTGTGATTTAAATTTGAACCTGAGGGAGCTGCGCCACCCTCTGCATGGTCGGTCGTTCTCAAGTTGTCGCCGTCGTCGTAGTAGTTCCAGAGCTCCACCTGGCTTGAGGAATACAATCACTGTCTCTTGAGGTACAAGATGAAGTCCTGGATGGAGCTGTCCATTCTTGCTTCTCCTGTGTACGGCCTTGAGTGCCTGAGGTGAGAGTTCCAATGTGGAAGTATCGGGTCAGGCGGCAGAATGGAGAGCTCCACCACCTTATGGACCCATTCTTTGAGTTCGGAGCTTGTAGGATCTCTGTATAGGGTCTGAACAAAATACAGTGCAATCCACTTATAACGGTACCACGTATAACGATGTACTGCTTATGATGATCAGTTTTTCGAGTTTCTGGACAAGAAGCAATCAGTTTCTAGTCCACATACAACGATAAACGGTTAAAACAATTGAATTTTTGGCTTTTCTCATTATTGTTATAAGTGGATTATTGTAATACAAAGCAGAGAAGCGAAATATGAGTAACAAAATAGGAACTGAATCAAGTGCTCAGAAACAAAAAAAGCAAAAACAGAAAAAGCAACGCAAAATATTCCGTCGTGTTCTCACCTGCAGTTCTAATTCCCCGATCTTTCTCGTGAGGCACTGCACAAAGTGGAAAAGGCGACCTTTGGCAGTTACACCTGGGAACACCTGTTGGCAGCTTGCAATGGCTGCCGCCTCAAAGTCGAAGTGCACGACATGCTGTGCTCCAATTGATCCAAATCAACTTGTCATGTCATCCCGTACAACTTTAAAAAGTTTCTGGTACGTGGTAGCAGTCTTGCCGGGAAGGGGTGCCGTAACCAAAGGCACTGCCTCTTCGTGTACAAATTTGTGAATCGTGTACAGTTGACCGAAGCAAGGGGACAGTACTTGAATGCGCCATCACAGATCACTGCCAAAACCACCATCAGAGGCTGCCTCTTCTCGTACGGAAGGAACGTCTCGTCAACATCCGCAATCAATCAATCAATCAATCAATCAATCAATCAATCAATCGTTTTATTTATGGCACGGACTAAAAGACTTAAGGTCTCCGGCGGCTTAAGCCAACGGAGACCCTAGACAAAAAGCTGCCAGTGGCAGCTTGACGAGGTCTGGGGCCCGTCTCAAATTTGTCAGCAGGACATCCATTCAGAACACAAAAGGATATTACATGCAAAGGAAAGATACGCTGAGTAATCACTTCATGCATACAACTTCTAACAGCATTATACAAAAAGAAAAAAATTATTCGCAGAACTTGTGACAGATTGAAAAGATATACAGCTACATATAGAAGAAAATTACGCAAAACAACACAAGGCGCACATACGCACAACTTCTAACAGCACTGTACGAAATGCAAAATTTATACAAAGGTATGGGTATGCCCAAGAAATTTCACGGAACAATTCACAAGAAATGCATAAGTAATGATTTCCTTCCCATTTGATATATATCAATATTATTATTAAGAAGATGATTAAGTAATAAAGGTAGACGATATGTAGTTGACTGGTAAGTATAATTAGTACGAGCTCGTGGTACTATCCATTTTTCGGAAAGACGGGTGTTGAAACTACGAGGATGTTCGGAGAGCTCCGACATCTTGCATAAAAGCGAAGCATGCTCAGGAGATGAAAAACGAAAGCTGTGCAGTAATCTATAGTCATACATCTTATCAAGATTAATTATTTTATATTTGGCAAACAAAGGTTTGGTGTGAGCGAGATAGTGCTCATTGGCAATATAACGAAGCATCTTTTTTTGAAGTAAAGTAAGTTTTCCTATGTTTGTTTGTGTAGTTGTCCCCCAAACAAGATGGCAATAATTAATGTAAGACTGAAATAGTGAATAGTAGATTTGTAATTTCACGTTAACTGGAAAAATATTGCGGCAGTGTGACATAACTCCAACCACCCTAGACAGTTTCGTAACAAGATAATTGACATGATCATTCCACAAAAGGTGTTCAGAAAAAATTATTCCAAGCGTTTTATGTTGTTTCACTAACTCGATTGGTATGGTGCCTATTGTAATATTATGATTAATTGGCAGAGCCCTGTTCTTTGGTCGAAAAACTATAGCTTTCGTTTTCTGGATGTTAATTTTAAGGCCATTGTTGTTGGACCATATAAGGAACTGGCTAAGAACATCATTTGCGTCTACGATTAATTTTTCAACACTCGTTTCGGCGAGAAATAGGCTGGTATCGTCAGCGTATATTATGTATTTTATTTGTTTGTTTATATTTACAATATCATTAATATACACATTAAATAACATTGGCCCAAGTATACTACCCTGGGGAACCCCACATCGTATGTTAAGAAAAGGCGATGTATGACCATCGATCACAACACATTGCTTACGGTGCTCCAAATAGGAATGTAAAAGGGACAGAGTTACACCACGTATTCCATAACAGTATAGTTTATCAAGTAGTATTTTATGGTTTATGAAATCAAATGCCTTACTAAAATCTATAAATATACCAAGGGTAAACAACCGATTTTCTATATTTTTCAAAATAATTTCTTTTTGTTGAAGCAATGCAGACTCAGTTGACTTTCCTTTGCGAAAACCATATTGAAAATCCGATATCACAGAATGTTTAGCAAAGAAAGAATCGAGGCGTTTTAAAATGATTGTTTCAAGCCCTTTGGAAAATATAGGAAGTATAGAGATAGGGGGGGGCCTATAGTTTGTCGGTAGATTTTTATCTCCTCCTTTAAATATGACTGATACTTTAGCTAATTTCATTCTACGAGGAAACGTCCCCTGTGACAAGGCAAGGTTAAAAATATGCACCAGGCAAGAGGCGATGATATCTATAACAAATTTTACGGGTCTAACTTGTAAATCATCTGTGTCGCAACTTCTACTATTGCTAAGACCCGTAAATATAGAACATACTTCGTGTTCATCAGTTGGTTCTAAAAAAATTGTTTCGTGCACTATATTTTGTATAAAACTGGAGGCATTAACATTATGTGGCGGTGGGCTTAAGTTTACGAATACTTTATTGAAGTGTTCTGCTAGTGATGCCCCAGAAACGTTTTTCCCGTCAACAGAAAGTTCACCAATAGCTTTACGCGGTCTACTACGGTGTAACACCTCATTTATGGATTTCCAAACTAATTCTGGTCGCTTTTTGCAATTTCGGTTAAAAAGCTGCGTATGATACTCCAGTTTAGCTTTCCGCAATTCAGATGTCAGGCGGTTACGAAATTGCTTGAAGATTATCAGTTTATCGGGATCTCTCGACGTTAAAAAAGACTTGTATAAACGATTCTTCTTTTTTAACATTTTCAGGTGCAGAGGAGTGATCCAGGGCTTCCGAATATTTTTAGAGACTGTCTTTGTTACTAAGGGAAAATTCGAGCTATAGACATTGCTAAAGATGCTAATAAATGTGTTATACGCCTCATCTGCACATGTTTCAGAATAAACTGGGCCCCAATCAGTGCGCAAAATTTCAACCCTGAAATTTTCCAAATTACGCTCGGATATGTTTTGAAAAACATATGATACTTTATTTGTTTTCACTATGGAAGCGCCAACCCCACAGGATATAAATATAGGAATGTGATCGCTAATATCACTAATTATTGTACCAGCGTCATGGACATCTGTGGTAATATTGGTAACGAAAAGGTCAAGGGCACTTGAGCAGGAAATATTTATTCTAGTGGGAGACTGGATCACATTCATGAAACCATTTGAACTGATGATGTTATCTAATTGCGTTGATAAAGTCGAGTGTAACAGTGTGTTCACATTGAAATCTCCACCAAGAAAAAGGGTTAATTTATTTAGAGATATGAATTCAAGATACTTATCTAGAAACGAACTAAACTTATCAAAACACGCCGATGGCGGTCTATATACTACTGAGAAAACTAAGTTGTTACTTCGTACAGTTAGTATTTCAAAATCATCTGTCATTTCAGTATACCTTGCTAGAAGTTCACACCTAATGCTTTGCCGAACGTAGATGGAAACACCTCCTCCGCGTTTCACCTGACGATTTAAATAAAAATGATTATAGCCTTGCAAGGCATACATATCATCGTTGTCATGGTACCATGTTTCTGTTAGCATAAAGACGTCGAATTGAGATGGAAAATGAGAAATTAATGTGTCAAATGTATCCACTTTATTTCTGAGAGAGCGCACATTGAGGTGAAATGCAGAAAGGGCGTTCTTAGTTTGTAAGCATTTCA
>JAZHYW010029503.1:0-39764 GCA_037355805.1 Ixodes ricinus
TGGATTTACTTTACCCTTGCTCATTGATACTGGTTCCGAAGTGTCGATACTTTCCGAGAGCATGTTTAACAAGATCAACTTCAAGCAGCAAATCCAGCTAAAGAAACCGCCGCGCACTCTTGTGCACTACCTTCGAGGGTCGATTCCAGTCATGGGATGTTTCCAGACCAAAGTCGGCTTCAAAGACCGCTCCGCCGACATTATTTTTTACGTCGTTCGCAATGGCCGATCTCTGCTTGGGACAGATGCCGTGCATGGACTGCGTCTAATTTTATCGGGCGCGCCACTCAAGTGCTTCCATGTCAATGCAGCTGACCCTCGCTCGGCCATCCCGGGACATGTAAAGTCGGCTGGAGTCCCGCAGCCCCCATGTACGGTGGAGCCCAGTCCTCCACCGCATCCTTCAAGTGCTCCCTGCAAGCACCCTTCACCATTGTCCACTGTCCACGACACTCAGCCGTCCACGTCGTCTGAGTACTACTCAAGTAGAGGCGTCTTCGGAGACCAGACTTCAAGGAATCCGTCGACGTCGGGACCATCTTTGCAACCGTCATCGGTGAGCGATGCGTCGAAATTACCTTCTGGTTTCGAAGAATTTGAGGATCTCTTTTCACCTGAGTTAGGGTTAGTTAAAAACCAAACTCACACAATCACTGTCCGGCACCATGTCCCGCCGGTGCAAGCTAAACTTCGCCGTTTACCGATCACGTTGCGTGATGCCGTCAGTGCAGAAATTCAAAAACTCGAGCGCCAAGGCGTTATCGAGCGCGTAAACGCGTCTGAATGGGTGTCCCCCATTGTAGTAGTTAAGAAGAAAGACGGTGGAATCCGTATGTGTGTCGATCTGCGGGCGCCAAACCAGGCTGTTGTTATAGATTCTTTTCCGCTCCCGCACATTGACGAGCTTCTGAACTCCCTCAGTGGAGCTTCTCATTTTTCGAAGTTAGACCTTGCGTCTGCTTATCACCAGGTCCGTCTCGACCCCAAGAGTCGTGACTTAACGGCATTCATTACCCATGAAGGGCTTTTTCGTTTCAAACGAGTTTGTTTCGGTCTGGCGTCTGCACCAGCGGCCTTCCAACAGGTCATGTCCAAAATATTAAAACATTGTCCAGGAGTCCAGTTTTATCTGGACGATGTCATTGTCTATGGTTCCTCCCAGAAGGAACATGATCATAATCTCAGACAAGTCCTCAAATGTATTAGAGAGGCCGGCATGAAACTCAATAGAAAAGCCGTTTTCAATGTTTCTGAACTATCATTCCTTGGTCATCGTCTGTCTGCGGAGGGTCTAGCACCCCTTCCGTCGAAGATAGACACTGTCCTTAATTTTCCAGTTCCATCGGAACCTTCGCAGTTGAAGGCCTTCCTAGGTCTAGTAGAGTATTACAGTAAGTTTGTCCCTCACTGTGCTACTCTTGTAGAACCCCTCCGAAGGCTTCTGCGCAAGGGAGCATCTTTCGTCTGGTCGTCCGACGTAGAGGCCAGTTTCCAAAGTGTCAAGTCCTGTCTTCAACAGGCACCCATTCTTGCAATGTTTAATCCAAATCTTCCAGTTGTCGTCTCCACAGACGCGTCCAATTACGGACTAGGTGCTGTTCTCCAGCAACAGCATGGGAAGCAACTAAAGACTGTTGCTTTCGCTTCCCGCTCTCTCTCCGAAGCAGAGCGGAAGTACTCAGCAGGAGAGAAAGAAGCCCTCGCCATCCTGTGGGCTTGTGAGAGATGGCATGTTTATCTGTGGGGTCGACACTTCGAAATTCAGACAGATCATCAGGCTCTCGTCACACTAATGTCCACTCAAGGGACAGGTGTCCGTCCACGACGCATCAGTCGTTGGACTGCTAGACTCTTCAACTATAATTTCACAATGAAGTATCGTAAAGGCAGCGATAATGTAGTTGCCGATGCTCTATCTCGCCTTCCGGTCCCAGATACCGAAGAAGGTACCTCTTTTGAAGAAGAGGTAGTTTCGATTGTCTGTGCCTGTCTCACACAGAAGGAGTTCAAGGAAGAAACTCTAAAAGATCCTGTATTACCAGTTGTCATGACGTATCTTTCAAACACATGGCCCTCAGAGGACAAATTGCCTCCTGAATTCAAACCATATTTCGTTGTAAGAGACCAGCTCTCAGTTACCGATGCCTTGTTGTTCCAAGGAGAGAAGATAGTGGTTCCGTCCACTCTCCGTGATCAAGTTATTGATGTAGCACACGAAACACATCAAGGTATCTCGCGCACCACCAGCATAATTAAGGAGCTTTACTGGTGGCCGCATCTAAATCAACATGTCAGGACCAGAGTTCAGAACTGTTCAGTATGTCAGTCGACAGACAAGCCTGCAAAGGCATCTCCTGCACCTCTTCAACCAGTCGAATTCCCCACCCGTCCATGGGTAAAACTGGGTATGGATATAGTAGGTCCCTTTGAACGAGCCCCTGCTCAAGAGAGGTTTTTCATTACACTGGTAGATTACCACAGTAAGTGGCCTGAAGTGGCACCAGCCCACAACGTCACGACTGCTACAGTCATAAAGTTCTTGAAATCTGTCTTTGCCCGCGAAGGTCTGCCGCAGGAGATCACGACAGATAACGGTCCTCAATTCATTTCTAAGGAATTCAGCGACTTCTTGAAGATGCATGGCATCAAACATGCGAAGTCATCCCTCTATCATCCCCAAGCTAATGGGCAGGTAGAGAGATTTCATCGAGTTCTTAAGTCTATTATTCAGTTGGCTCTCGTCCAACATCGTCCGCTTTCCGAAGCCATTACAGAATATCTCGGTGTATACCGGAGTACGCGCCATGCCGCGACTGGAGAAACGCCAGCTTTTCTTTTACATGGTCGCACCCACCGGACGCGACTGCATCTCCAAGGGCGAGGGACCCCAGAGTCCGCCGTCCCTTCACATGTCATTCAGGAAGAGCTTCCTGATAGAGTCAGGGAATATCAAAGGAAGATGAAAGAGTATTCCGATGCCAGGCGAGCAGTCAAGCACCCTGTTTTTGCTCCTGGGCAGTCGGTGAAGGTTTTCAAACCCAACATTAGAGGGAAAATGCGCAACAAATATGCTCCACCGCAACATATCCATGAACAAGTAGGACCAGCCACGTATAGATTAGACGATGGAACCATATGGAATGCAGCCAAAATGACACATACCACATTGAAACCACCCCAACGTCAGCCTTTGTGGCTTATGGACGATGAGATATTCCCCACTTCAAGTAATGCGGCTCCAGCTGTAAGCCTGGGCCACGTGCCACCTGGGGGTCCGGCACCTGCAACCTTGCGTGCTGCGGTCCCCAGCGTTGTTCCTGTTTCTGCGGCCCCTGCTGTCGTTCCTGTTTTTGCGGCCCCTGCTGCCGTTCCCGTTTCTGTGGCTCCTGCTGCCAGTCCTGTCCATGCGGCCCCTGCTGCCGTTCCTGTCCGTGTGGCTCCTGCTGCCAGTCCTGTCCATGCGGCCCCTGCTGCCGTCCCTGTCCATGTGGCCCCTGCTGCCGGTCCTGTTTTTGCGGCCCCTGCTGCCGGTCCTGTCCCGACGGCCCCTGTTGCCGCCCATGCTTCCTGTCCTGCCCATGTAGCTGAGGTGCCTGGTGCTGCCCATGTACCGGCAGTACCCGGTGGCCTTCCCATTCCTGTGCCTGCGGCACCCTGTGCCGTGCCAGATGCGGTGGTCTTCGGTGGCCTTCCCGCCACCCCAGTCCCCGGTGCCGTTCCTGATTCCGGTGTCCAAGCGGCCTTCCGCGCCGCCGTACCAGGCAATCAAGCCAGCAGCCAGCCACCAGTCCCGCCGGCTGCCCCGGCTGCAGTTTTCCAAGAGGCCCCCAGGGTCGCTGTCCAAGAGGGTCCTGACCCTTCCATTCCTTCAAGCGGTGCGATAGTGAGCACCGCATCATCAAGTTCATCCCAACTGGGACTCGGCTATTGCAGCGAGCTGCCGTCATCTAGCTCCGCAGCGGGCTCGGCGGAGTCCCTGAACTCCGTGGGGCCAGAGGTTGCCACACCTTCCGAGCCTTCAGTGGCTCATGCGTCAGCGGAGGACCCAGAATCAAGTCTAGAGGCAGCCGAAGAATCGACTCCTACATCAGGTGACGGTGGTGCCGACACACCACTGACGACATATCGTACTCCACCAGTATCCCCATCAGACTCTCCACGACGCCCAACGCGGCTTAGACGACTTCCCGAAAAATTTCGTGATTTTCTAGTAGATATGTACTCCAAGGATGCCTTTTGAAAAGAACTTTGGGACTTATGTCATAGTTTGCAATTTCATAGAGTGCAGTGTATTTTTATAGGATAGATGTGAACAAATAGTATTTTTGCATTTCTCATGTGTATTCAATGTCAAATTTTCATGTTATGGGCATGGAGGTTCTGGACAAAGTGCCGTAGATATTTTGTTTTACATACGTCGTGTAGTGACCATCGAGTGAACTATCATAGTTTAGTTTTCTTTCGCTCAAACAAGTCACGTCTCGCCCATGGAAGTTTTCCACCCATTTTTCTGCCAGTTACCCATGTACTGGGTGTTCATCAGTTAGGCAGTTGCAAATGTTTTCCAACCATTCTGCTCCCAGTTTCCCGTCCACTGAGTAGTCAAGTGAAAATCAGTGGAATGGACGTATGTTCGTTTATCCGTTCTTGTGAGCCGCCAAGCTCCAGCTTCATTCCTTTACGTGGGCGTGATACGCTCTACATCACCAAGTAATAACGGAAATAACCATATGTTCATAAACCTTCTAAAATGCTATGTGATAAATGCTAAACCCACATGACCATAATATATATAGTATACTGTTTCTTGCCATAGTCATAAGTTATAAAGGTATCAATGTTTCTTTTCAGTTTGTACTACCCCATTGTCAAGTAGGTCCACAATGCGATGGGACACAACAGCTACAGTCTTTTCTAAAATATCAGGGTCTTCAGTAGCGGAACTAGAGTTCGCTAGAGTTGTGTCTTGTTCAAACAGGTCTTCAATAAGAGTCCGATCTTCCTTATCAATATCAAGGACAAGTGTCTTGATGTTGTTGGTATCAAATTTTGTCTTAGGTCTAAGCCTTAGTAATTGTATCAGCATTCCTGATACACATCATTTGGCATCAGTAAGCCGATTTTTGGTACTGAGTTGTCGCTACTGGCAAGTCTTCATTTCTTAAAAGTCAGTTTATCGTCCTCGTCATACCAAGGACGAGGGTGATGATGGAACATGTCTGGGATTGTTGCATCATTTGTGATTGCTGAAGTTTTTCATTTTTCTTCATGTCCAATTCAGGAGTGGCAGTCCGTTGGACTGAGATAATGCCACATTTCTTTCATATTTTCCTTGTCCATGAAAATTCTAATTAATGCTCCAGTAAGTTCTCATCTCCGAATAGTACGCCGAGGGTGTACATGTCAGCCTTAAAAGCGAGACGGGCTC
This sequence comes from Ixodes ricinus, assembly GCA_037355805.1. Lineage (NCBI taxonomy): Eukaryota > Metazoa > Arthropoda > Arachnida > Ixodida > Ixodidae > Ixodes > Ixodes ricinus. The sequence continues at coordinate 5,429 of JAZHYW010029503.1, forward strand.
GATTGGCCATACTCCTTAATAATGCAAAGTAAATGACATAGTCCTTAATAATGTAAAGTAAATGACATAGTCCTTAATAATGTAAAGTAAATGACATATTGTAAGCATATAATAGTACATGACATACCCGATGGTCCTTTCACGTTTATGTTTCAGTTTGTTTAGTGTGACTACAAAGGTAGAATTGTGAATTGTTATGTCATGCATATGTAAAAAAAAAAAAAATAGTTCCTAAACTGTTAACACCACAGGACCTATGCAGTGTGGTACAGTGTATGAGTTGCCATCAGAACACTCCTAAAAGTGCAGATGTTATTTTTATGTTTTCAGGAACTGTCCAGTAGAATTCACTCGTGGAAGTGAAAGTGTTATTCTTTATGTTTCTAAGGACTAGTCATTCATTTCCCTTGTGGAGGTGAAAGTGTTATTCTTGTTTCAAAGTACTCGTCCTACAGTGAGAATTTTCGTTCCAAAGGACTCGTCGTAAAGTGAGATGTTTGAAAGTGATATTTTTGTTTCAAAGGACTCGTCAGTGACATTTTTGGTTGCAGTGAAGAGAGCGCTTTTCAGTAGAACTGAGTTATGCTCGACATAGTACAAAGCGTAGCATTGATGATCATACCTTTCAAATGTATCTCTTTATTCTTATTTTCTCCGACCACTTCATAAATATTTTGCTTGTAGTGAATGGTCGGTAGGATTTTGTGTGTGTGTGATTTTCCATGTGGTTGTAAAAGAGTAAGCTGTTCTTTTGGGTCTCGTGGCAATTTATCCAACAGTCATTTCTGCTAAGGGGGAAAAGATGTAGTGTGCCATCAACAAGCTAGATGGCGCAAGAAGTCATGGTGTGTGGCGCTGCAACTAGATGGCGCCACTTGTCCGTGTTGATCCCCGCGGATCTGAATGTTTGTATGCTGGTGACGACAATAAGACAGTCTTCACGAAAACTCCGAGCTGGTGTGACGTCTCTTTCTTTCGTCGGGGTTCCCGCCTTGGGCCCCGCACCTCGGCACCCTTCGGCCCACGCGCCCGGCAATGTAAGCCTTTTCAGCATCTTTACAGGCCTTTCGAGGCGCTGTCTTCATCGTAGCTTTTCCTGTCTCTTTCCACCCCTTCGTAATGGCCCTACGCGACCACTACATTTTGGCGACGCGTATTTACTACACCCATCAAGCCGGGAATATGTTATAGTTAAGATGGGTCGGAGAAAGTTCTTTATCTTCGATATCGGGTTTCAACCACGTTTCTGTAGAAATAACTATATCTGATGAACTGTCTTCCAAAGTACGCTATGAAGCTTATCTCGGTTAGACATGATGCTGCGGATGTTCGTGGAAAGGATAGATAATTCTTGGTTTTTGTCACGTGCTGCGGCATGACGGCGGGAAGATAGAGCCTTTTGGCTGTTATACGGACACGCACTTGGTGATATTAATCGCAACAACAGACTGGGACCTGGGTGAAAGAAAAAACGTTTGTTAATAATAATGCAGCTTATCAAAACAAACGTTATATGATACATTCAAACTTTTCCCGTACTCGAAAAGGTGTCTACGGGCAAGTCGCACAGACTGAGAAAATCCTCCAGTACAGAAAAAGGGTATCTTTTAGTGTAAAGCCGGCAGCCAAAATGCTTTCTTTGTCTTTTGTATCTGGCGAGCTTGACAATTACAGGCCTGTTTTCCCTGGCTGATATCTGCCTAGGCGATGCGATCGTTCAAGATTTGATGTGTCTATCTGAATACCTAGCTTCTGCGTGCAAAGATCGACGATTTTTTTACTTCGGATTGACCCCTATGTCTCTGTTGAATTATCTGGGCACCCAAAAAACAATAAATTTGATCTCCTAAGCCTTTTTTCGTTGTCCTCACACTGCCTCTGAATAGTTGCCACCTCAACAGAAATATGAGTGTCCAGGTGCACTTACAGATACAGCGCTCGTCGCGAAAGACAAGCTGTATGACCGATGTATCTGTCATCTTTAATCCACTTTCTAAAGATGTAATCTTTGCCAAGATGTCGGTCTGCGCAGCCTCAATCCTCTGAACTGCATCCAGTATACTCGATATCTGCTCACTTTCTGTCAGTGGGCCGGGTTTCATTCAACGTCACCCGACAAAATTAAAAGACGTTGGCAGATCGAAAAAAAAATACGCGTACTGGAGGAAGTAACAAAGAAGACACTTCAAACATGTGCGCAGAATGGCGTAGGGCTCGACAGGAGGAGCCTGGAGTCTCCGCTTTAGCACGGCGAATGCCTGCTGCTATTACTCAGTCCATTCAAACGTCTCGTCGTCCATCGTGATGTTTGTGGGTTGTGTGGAAATTCGTCCGAAATCAAGAACGAAGCGCCAATAGTAGGCACATAGTCCAAGGAACCTTCGCACGGCGTCGCGGCGCTGGAAATACCGTGACGGCGCAAGTCTTACCTGGACCCTGGGCGAACGCCTTTCTTGCTAACCACGTGGCCTCGGGCACTTCAGTTCGTCATAGGCGAACCCTACTGAAAAAACCATTTGAAATTTAAACGGGTGGGAAACTGATATACCCGTTTGAATCAAATGGGTGGCAAACCTGTCGATCCGTTTGGATCAAACGTGATTATGGGATACGGGTAGACGTTTGAAATGGTACCCGTTTGATACGGGTGCCCGTTCGACCAGGCACGTGACCACAGATTTGAACGCGCTATTCGGATAGGCAATTATTTGCCAGCCCTCAATGGGTATCGTCTGGAAGGTTGGTTATCTTAAACGTATTTGAGACGTCCCGAAACTCATAGACCTATTTCTAGCATGGAGGAAACACAAGGTAAAAATCGTGTTTGCGCAGGTGCTTGCAAATGGGCAGGAAAACAGACACAAAAGATCGTTTTCAATTCGTCTAGAAGTTTATTACAACTTATTCCGTAGACAAGTACAAACGTGCAAGCGATCTGTGAAATGCGAAGAGGCACTTTAAGCTTTTATACAGCCGAGGTAATTTCAGACCATAATGGCAGACTTTGGGAAATTGTTCTCCGGCTGCCGCGAGATTAGACGCTGCATAATTCTATTGAAAATCTGTAAGAGTACGCGTAGGAGAACGGTCAATCGTTGCCAACAAGTAAGTTGCAGTGCACTTACCATAATAATTGCGGACTTGAAAGAAGTAATCCAAAATATATGTCGACACGGTCAAAGCGGGACAACCACACAAACACAAAAACGAGAAGGATGGCTCCTTGAAGTTTCAACACCATGTGGCGCACAAGCTGTCATTTGCCGAACCCAACCAATCCGCAAGAATTCCTGACTTCTTTGAAGAATCGTTTGATGCCGATACACGCGTAGGACTTTTCGAGCACTGATAGCTTTGGTGCACATCCAATACGTTGTCCAGAGACATCCTAATAAGACCGCAGGGAAAGGCGGCAGATCAAAGCATGTGGGACGAACGAATTTCGAACTGCACAGGACAACAAGCAGACAAAAAAGAAAAGCGGCTGCCAACACGCTTTTGGCCGGATGCCGGAGGCTTTGCTTATCAGCGTCTAGCGTGCCTCTCTCCCGGGTCACGTGACAGGGCTGACCAGAGAGAAGGGAGGGGGTGAGGCCAAGGTGCAGAACACGGGATAACCCCCACCCTCCCAGCAAAAAAAACAAGAAAACTTTCGCGGTTAGTTTTTTTTATTGCAGTCAATGCTAGGGGAGAGGCTGATCCAACCGCTGTACACGCACTTTCCTCCTTTGTTCGAATTGCCACAGAAAGCTGACCGCGCTGCGTTTGCAACCTCGGAGCAGGCGAATTTTTTCAGCACGCTTGAACGCCGGAAATGGCGCGCGCCAGCCAGAAGCTCGTCTTACGCCCGAGCGAAAAGCACCCCGCGCGAGCTCGTAATTTGACTGTTGCAACAGCGGGCCTGCTCTCGCTATGCTCGATGTTCGTGCAGCCACGTGGTCGCGCGTTACCTTCGCTGAGTCTTGAATTGAGGCGAAACGGAGTCTAGAAGTATATTCTTTCACGCGGTCGCGTCCTCCGCGAGAGAGATTCGAGCTGAATAAGTCAATTGAGGCAACAAAGAACGCCAAAGTTTTAAAGTTCTGTCAAAAATATCGGCTCGGCAACGTTGCGTAAAATAGATGTTTATTGTTGTTGCAGTATACGCAAACATGAGCGCAATCAAAATATAAATATGATTGCTTGCATTACGCGGACGGTTGTAAATCGATGATCCGGCGCTCCCGGCTTTCCCGAAACAGGCTGCCATTGCTGAAACTGGTGTGCCCATGCCCCCGATCTTTATGTTCACTATTAAACGGGCTCCGGAGAGCCGTTTGACTAAACCGGTACAGCATGCCGGTCACCGGTCCCCCGTCTGTGCAACATGGTCACCGGTTTGAGCAAACGTGCGACAACTTTTCCCAAACGAGTGACCCATTTGCCCAGACAACTGACCCGTTTGCCAAAGAAGTGACCTGTTTGCCCAAATAGGTGGCCGTTATGGCTCATACGGGGGACCCCTTTGAGCCATACGGGCGACCCCTTTGACCAACTGGTGGCCGGTATGGCTAAACTGTCAACGGTATGAACCTGTTTACTTTCATATAGGCACCAAATGTTTTTTTTTCAGTAGGGAACCGACATTTGAGTGTGAGCCCCGTGTTCTGTGTGGCTTGGAGAACAGCTCGAAGTCATCGCAAGTGACTCCGAGCTGTTCCTAGCTGTCCGACTGCCAGTACGGTGTCCATGACACGCGGGAAAGTTGCTGGCTCAGTGCATTGTCTGGAGGGCATCGCCTTGAACTCGTACAGCCCATCCGGAATTACGAGGGCGGTCTTCTTTCGGTCCCATTTGTCGACTTCGGTCTGCCTGTAGCCGCTCCTCAGGTCCATCGATGAGAAGTATCGAGAGGGTACAGCCGTACTAGCGTGCCGTCGATGTGGGGAAGTGGATAGACGTCTTCCTTCGCCACCGCTTTCAGCTTCCGGTAGTCCACGCAGAACCTAAGCGTTCCGTCCTTCTTCTTAGCCAGTAAGACTGGAGAGGCGCCCGCATTGCTCGAAGGCTGGAGTATGCCGTTGTTTAGCATCTCTTGAACTTGTTCTTGTATAACCTCCCTTTCATTTATGGAAACTGTGTACGGCGATCGATGCGCGGGTTAGCGCGTCCTCCTCGGTAGCGTGGTGGTACTTCGCAACTGCGGTTTTGCGCACCTTCCACGAATTCGCAAAGCGGTCGTTGTATTCGGCGAAAAGGCTAATCAGCGTCCATCGTTCGAAGCCCGAAAGCTTGAGACCAATGTCGAGCTGTGCAGTCGACGTACATGTTTGTTTAGGCGGCGAAGATTCTTCGGCAATCGCGTCCTCACAAGGAATACACTGGGTCCATCCTAAAGTTCAGTTACCCACTTTGCGACGCCTTCCAAGGAGCAATTCAATGTTGTCTTCCAAGACAACTTCCCGTACTTAACGGCACAGTAGACATTACTTATAGTAAATATTAACTGTAGTGAAGAGCACCTCCAAACATTACTGCAGGTAACTGCATCGGTCACGACGGGCACAACAATACTTGATCGCGGCGGCAGTTTCACGTGGTCGGCAGGCGGCACTGGTGACCGCAGCGTCAATCTCTTCCCTCCAAGGTTGAGGACGACGCCGTATTTACAGAGAAAGTCCCCGCGGAGAATGACATTTCTTGCACAGTCTTGTGAAACCACGAATTTCAGAGGACCCGTCTTGCCATGAGTCTCGACTCGGACAGTGCAAACACCTCCTAGACTAGGGAAGCCTCAGCGCTTGAGGGTCGGGATGCAAAGATGGCGAACGTTTGGGGCCATGGCCTCGGCGGCAGGAGGCGGCGGCCGTCGACACTGGAGCACTATGCTAGCTCCTACGAAGCAAAGTAAACCAATCCTTTGATGCGCGTGCTTTGCCGACAAGATGGCCGACAGAGCAGCTTGGCGCGAGTTACGTGGTACTCAGGGTTCCAGGAGGCGGCCCGCCCTGTGGGAGAATACATGGAGATGGACGCAACACGGCTGAATAAAAATAAACGCCGAGTTCACACATTTCGTAACTATAGTCTGTATCGTGAAGTTGGTAAATCAGTAAACACTTTATCAAAGTTTTTATAATATCGGATGCGTGTGAAAATTTTGAGAAGGCAATTTCCAAGGCAATGGCGTTTGAAGCAGACGATTTTTGTACGCAGCGGAGATGGACTTTTTGAATTGGCCGGGGCGGGTCACGTGAACGGTGTGACGTCGCAGCATTGTCTGCTACATAATGCTGCTCAGGCAATTAAACAAAAAATACGTTCTTACGTGGCAAACAACTTAGCGCAAATTATTCCAAACTTTTTTTTTATTATGTCGTAAGACTGTTGTCGTTCCGTACATCCCCACAATATTAACGAAACCATAATTTTCACACGTTCCCCATGCATTTCTTGCACCAATTGAAACTTCCGGGCGTTCACCGCTAATCGCCGAGAGTTGGCGTTTTAGATTGCGCTACTTTAGAGTTCCTCTCGAGGCTCCCTAGGGAGCGAAAGTTGGGCGTCTGTTTTCTGCGTAGCGCTGCGCCGCTATTCGCCGAGATACAATCATGTGAAAAGGAGGATCAAATGCCGTGCAGGAAAGGCGGCGCTACGTGGATGAACGCGCAACTCTGGCTCCCGTAGAGAGCCTATAGTCCGTTTTACCGAACGAGGGCGAGAGAGAAAAGGGGAACGGACTACCGGCGTTTTACCCCTGGCTAGGTCGTTAGAAAAAGTAAAAGTCCCGATTGAGAGGCTTCGCCATTGTTGGGCATCTGCAGTGTCCGATCTTTGCTTGCACTTTCTTCTTTGTTTTAATCTCGAAAACTTAATTAGAGCCACGGGCTTCGATGGCGACAGTCCAGAGTCTTTGGAACACCATTGCTGGGTTATTGGGTAAACGAATAGCGACAGAAAGCGTTGAATACTGTCCGAGGACCTATGTAGCTTGCATAAAATCCGGCAAGGCGAGTGCGGCTGCAATGTATCTAAGCTCCATCGCTTTCCGCGTAACTGGAAATGATGGACCATTTATCAATTGCTGCTCGCAATGGGCCTATTTCAACGTAGCCGTTTTAGTAAGCCGCAAGCGATACACAACACGAAACACTCAATTAACTATTTTTAAACACCCGGAGCTGCCACCAACCATTTTGCTGCGCTGTTCTTATCTTGCGTGTCTGTGTTCTTATATTTGCTTGTAGATGAACGACGAAGACGTTCTAGATGTACTTATATCGAACCGCAGAAAGCCTTAAACCAGCCGCGATCTTTTTTTACTATTTGATGCAATATTTGGAGTATTCGCCTCCAATTTCTATCGCTGGCGCGTTCGCTGCCGCTGTTCCCCCTATCGCCGCACTGGCGGATGCCATGACTCGAAGAAAGAAACGTGCACAGTGGGCTCGAAAACGCAGATCGCAACACACGAGACGTACCCTGCAGCAAATAACCCGCACTTCAAAGCTTCCAGTCAACAGAAACAACTCGCCAGCGGCACTCCAAGGAGCGTTTTTGCCGGCAATCTTGGGGATATCTTCTTCCACGACTGGACTTTGATGATAGGCTCTGGTCAGATCAACCTTCGAGAAGATGGTAGAGCCCCGAAGGTTGACGGTGAATTCTTGTATCTTGGGGAGCGGGTACCGGTCTGGAATGGTGTCTCGGTTCAGAGTGAGGTGATCTCCGCATGGTCACCAGTTCCGGTTTTTCTTTAAGATTACGTGCAGTGGAGAGGTCCAACTTCTGGAGGATGGTTGTACTACACCAATTCAAGCATGTGGTCCAGTTCTGCTCGAGTAATTTGGAGCTTCTCTGGTGCTAGTCGTCGTGGACGGTAAAAGCTCGTGGGATGATGTTTGGAATGTGATGTGCCACATTATGTGCAACAGCTCCCGTCCAATCTGGAGGTCGCGTGGGAGACGGAAACTCACTGAGTGGTGGTTGGGATACGCCTCGTATGTAAGTGCAAGCGTACGCGAACCCCGTAGTTTCCGTTGTGGCGATTCCTTGCATTGAAAGCTTCGTTTTCGAATCGACTAGGCGTTTCCTCTTGCCGTCGACTTGCAGAAAACGGTGTTCAAAGAAGTCGGCGCCAAGGGTCGCCCGACCGATGTCGCCCACCAGAAACTCCTACCGAAACAGTCGTCGAAAGCCAAGGTTCAGAGGGAGAAAGCGTTCCGCGTACATAGGGATGGGTGAGTCATTCACAGCCTGAATAAAGCAGATAGGTTTATTCAGGCTGTGAATTATACTAGTTCTCATAGTACACAATAAATTGTGTACTATAAAAAGCAGGTCAAATACTGCTCGAGTATGTAAAACTAATGGCCAATAAGGCATTTGGTGTATCTTTACGTTGTTTGGGACCCACACTCTAAGCATATTCTTAATAAGCTGGAAAAAAATAATATGAAACCGTAAAGTTTCCTTTGATCACATATGGCAGAAAACTATTCCAGAACTTTCTGTCCAGACCAGCCTACCTTTTCTATGAAACATAAAAAAACAGGTCGACTCATTTGTCTTTTTAATCTGATAAATGGTAGATACAATTTTGGAGACCAAAACTACTTTAATTTTAATACATCCAGATCGACAAGCACAGGCATTCCAAAACACGTAATGAAACAAAGTCTGAAACAGATCGCTATGACTACCTAATTTTGTGCGGACTGTTCACGAATGAAACTCAATCCCCGCGACCATTTTCTCTTCAGATTGCTTTTCCTCGTTTGAATCCCACAGAATCAGTTGCCAAACATTTTGATATTTGTGGTTTACTAATTTTGTGATGTACTTCTTTTTCTTCGCTTAGAATGTTTGATATTTTTCCCTAAAGATAGTGACACTAACATGTTTTCCCTACTGTTTCTGGAAAGTTATGTTTACTTTAAGAAAGTGTGATCTTGTGTACTTATTAGGGGTTCAGTGGTACCATGGTATTTTTTTGTTCAAATTTTGTAACGATGTTTATTCTACATTGTCTCGTCCTTAGCGTGTGTGGAATGTATAAATCACAAATTTAACCTTTTCGTTTCAGATTAATGAGGAGCCTAAATTATTCGTGCATTTTCCTGACGGCATGCGAGATTGCCGTGTTGGCGTATGCCTATGATATTACTCTATTTTGTCCAGACAAAAACAGTATAACTGACGGAGTGCAAATAGTCAACACGTTTTAGAGTGGAAGTGATGTAAATGGGCAGAAATGTTTGAGTTATTGAGCATGACGACAAATATAATTTATCTTAGAGCGATAGTCGGGTAACCATGACAGTTAAGTACAAAGGGGTCCCGTTAGAACCTAAGGGCAGGAGATTTGAACTACGAAAAAGGCGAAGTAGAAAGAGAAGAATTCATCGATGTCTGTGCGTTCGACAGTCAGCAAGTTGTTGATTGTCGCACAGCTATCGCAAGGCATTGCAGGTGTTGCACAGCTCACGTGTGAATACAGAGAAACTGTACCGTACTTGTCCTCTATCCATCTGGAAATTGAACTGAGAGCGAACGACTAGAACGAAACTCTTCCGACGCAATGTGCCTGGGCGTCTGCCATTGGGACATTTACAGCAAGTTGAGAATGTTTTTGTTTTTTCTACACGAGAAAAAGCGTCTGTTTTTACGCAGGGTGTGTCAAGCTCACCTCTGCAATGCATCGGCTGGATTTGTGACTCCGCGAAGGACGCGGCAAGATACTAGCTCGTACCTGATCCGACAGCCGAATCTTGTCCGTGTTTAAAGGCTCCGATATACACCGAAGTTGAGCGCAGCGTAGCGCAGAACGTGCGGCTTTTATTGGACGGCGAGCCTGAGCACGATATCTGCGAGCAATCGGCATCTGTCTGCGCTGCGCTACGACGCCTTTGCTATGCTCAACGTTGGAGTATAACAGAGCCTTTGAGGCTTGCCCGAGCCCGAGCAGATCGCACTGTACTTCTTGTGCACGCGGGCCTTGCGCATGTTTATCAACACGCACAATACCAGTGGGAATACATACGAGTCTAGATAAACGTTTTCTTTGTTTCTTTCAAGATTCGGTCTACAATGCGTGGTTGTCCATTCAATTATTTGTCATCCAGACGATCTGATCACCTGAGCAGCGGTCATAGAGGATATTTGAATTGTCTTTAGGAACTCAGAAGACTTCAGAGGCGTCATGCAGCTCCCTCTGACGTCAGACGGGGGCGCATCTTTCTCGGAGTGCAATTGATGGAGCCACGGAACGGACCCTCCTATGGCCAGTTGAGAGACATTCTTCGGTGAGCCTCAGTCAAAGACCTCGTTGGTGTTTTTACAGCGGTAGCTGTTACGGGCTCGTCCCCCCGGTTTTGCGACGGCGTAAGCGTAAACCAATCCGGTTTTCCCGCTAAATTCAGCAGAAAAAAATGACGTCACCTGACCGATGCACCAGCTCAGTTTCCCCGCTTAATTTGGCGGGAAAATCGATATCGCGTGACCTCACGCCACGGTACCTAGAGAGAAATGCAGGTTCCCTGCTATATTCAGCCAGGAAATTGACGTCACGTCACGTATGCACCAACTCGTTTTCCCCCATTTAAATTTTGGAAAACATTAATGTCACGTGACCTGGCGTCACTGGACCTACGGACGAATTTAGGTTCCCCACTAGATTTAGCGGAAACATGAACGTCATGGGACAAATGCACTAATTCAGTTTCCCCGCAAAGTTTGGCGCAAAATTTAGGGCGACGATACGTCGATCGTCATCATCGTGCCAGCCGCTATCTAAACGCATCAGGCTCCCAGGTCGTCCCGCAATTTTTTTTATCATTTGTTTCAATGAGATGGTTTAAAAGTGTGCACTGCGCTCTAAAGGACGCCGGCTCCTCAAACTTTCTTCGGCGCTCAGCTAGATCCTGCTTCGCATTAAGTTAGAGCGCAGCACGGTGTAAGATAATACTCTTCATGTGAGGACAGCGAGCTCCTCGCGACATGCCAATAAAGTACGCTTTTCATTCTCTCACTATGGTTTCATTTGGCGCCGGCAGATGACTCGTCGACCAGTGGGCACGCTTTATGGGCACGGCGTTGGAGGCAGGCAGCAGTGCACAAGACGGCTCGTGCCACCTCATGCTCCACACGCGCAGAGCTCCAGCGAGGTTGTCGCACGTGCAGAAAGACCACGGTATCCGGGGTGTCATGACAACGAGATAATTGTTTTCGCTCTCACACAGTTTCGCCGTTTGACCGCCCGCGACACTGTCAGCCGCGGGCACACTGGCCGCAAATTGATGCAGCCTTTCGGATGCCCGTCGAAACGAACGCTATCTGATTCCTCGTGGCGCGCGTTCAGCCCCGCCGTGTCCTAACCTAAAGAGTGCATCTTACACCGTGGAGCGCAGCAAACGCTATGAATTGACAGAGAACTCAAGTAGCTCCAGAAGCTCATCGTCGTTTCGTGCTTAGCTTCACTGGCTAAACAAGCACGGACACAAAAGCGAGGATGTATTCACTGCGCCATACTGGTTTGGTGCGCGACACAACCACAGAAAAGAAACACACTGGTTCGACGGTCTTTTGCATTTTTGTTATCGAAAGGTCATCGTTTCTGCCCATTGCTTCGCTGGAGACGCTCCTAAAAGTGCAATGACTGTCCGGCAGTACTTTCTGCTGTGCGAAACTACTTAAAAACATGATCATATCTTGAACATATAACTAACTCCTCATATTCGCAACTCCAATTCTTAATAGATGGCGGGTCGGTAGTTCCAAGATGGCGGAAGAGTCGTGGATAGATTGTTCAGAATTTATCGTGCGTCTGGTCGCTGACGCTGCTCAGCGTGCTAACATTAATATACTTGGCTACAAATACGAAGCGGTCGAGGTAGGCTCATACCGTGGGTGACGGATATGTTAACGCGCGCAAAAAATAAGAAATATATATATTTTGTTTTAATTTCCAAGCGGGACGCGACAATATTTTTATTTTAACGCACTCGCTCTTTGAGTGAAAACTTTACGGTGCACGAACACGCTGACTATAACAACATGATAACTGCAGCACCAAGGCCGAGAATTCGTAACGCCGTCTCCGCCACCGTCATTGCTCCTGTGGTTTTCGTTCGTGTGCGAGAGGGCATGCGGCGGGCTGGAGTGGCGACATATCATATATCGATAAAATATAAATATTAATGACGTGCATGTTCCACTTTCAGCAATATTGCGTCTCGGGAATTTAAGATTGTATGTTAAGTATTACATTAATTTTTCTCGTTTAAATTTTTAGACTTCTCTTCACTGCGTTTTTGCATCTCACTATCATTTTAGATTACGAATTATACATAAATACGTTGCTGAACAAAAGCTGCCCTATGAATGAACCATTTCAGCTATTTTACGAATTCATTTCGATTGGAAACGTGCAGCTCAGTTTCACTTGTGGCCAAGGTTGTGTATCGTACTTTCAATGTCAGAGGGCACATAAATTGTATTGCTTTGTTCCACCGTTATTTAGTATATTTTATTTAACAATATATAATTCAAACAAATATGGCACAAGTAAGCTAAAATATCTTGTGGGTTCATGCAAAAAATGCATGCATAAAATGAGGAGTCGCTTTCAGACGCTTATGTTTGTGAAGTCCGTTGATAAAACTACAGAATTTTCTAATTTTATTTGATATGCGTCTCGTGTATGGTACAATTTGATATGGAGCGTGTGGGTGTAATGTTTTGATGCTCACAAATAGCATAACTTAAAATAGGTTCTTTTGAAGTGAAAATAATACTACCTAAGATATCTCCTCAAAAACAATTAATGTTCAGTAATCCAGAAATAAAATTAACATTTCGTGTTTGAATTACATTAAGTTAACCTCTTCTTTTTCGTGATGAAATTCTATATTATTTGTACTGTTACCATACAGGTTTCTCTACGCAGCGCTTCAAGTTTATTGAGGCACGCGCCAGTTGTTTCACCACTTCTTTTACCACAAATTTTCAATTTCCTAATCCCTCAGGTATTTTTGTATAGCGGCAATATAATTTAAACGTAAAACTAAGGAGAAGGCAGTCATCACGCACTCGCAGTGAGCTAAACGAGAGAGGCACACTGGCAGTCTCGTATTTTGGCCTATGATGCGACTCCGTTCCCACTGCTGAAAGAATTCCACTGCAGCATCGTCAGACTAATGCCATGTTCGTACAATGCATCTTTTTGGCGAACCTGTGTGTAGCGAAACCCAATGTCGCAAAACAGAAGCGCCGTCTGAAGGAAACCGAAAAAGTCGCACATCTCCAAGACGAGGTTTCGCGTTTACTTCGCTTCAGGAAAAAGCGTTTTGCTGAAACACTTCAGAGACCTTTTAATCACTTCAAGAGCACTTCAATGGCCGCTCGAGAATAAAGAGTGTCTCTTCGCACTACGCATACTTTAATTCGTAACGGTGTAAGATGGGGTTTAATATATCTAGACGCTGTAAACACACGCCAAATTGAGCCGCCATTGCCGACCTTTTCGTGTCTTTCCGAGATTAAGAGACACTGAAGCGGGCGTTGATGAGCCTGCACAAAGGCCTATGCTGGAGAAAAGGAAACTGTCGCGTACAGGCGTACAGGAATGAGACGGACGCATCGGGTTCCATTCGGCAAGTGAGTGACTTTATTCAGCCCGCCCATAATATAGGCTAGCAACAAACGAGTGAGGGGGTGTCACTTGCGGCCTCTACATTTCCTTCAGGGAAAAGACACGAACTTGTTGTCTTCATAAATTAAAGGAGCGGCGCAACGATATTCAGTTGGAATGTTTTCACTTTACACGAGCTTAGTGGCACTAGAAGGACTCAAGGATACTCGCACGCAACGCCACTGGCCAAGAAACTCCTTTGTTGGGTGTAAATTCCAAGGACAAAGCGATCATTTTCATTCAATCTCACCTTTGCATAATTTGATGACGTAACGTGGGGATCGCAGCACACCCATATGACGATATTTGAATGTGGTTCATAGATTGGACCCGAGCATTGCGTGGGCACTCGATTTGGGCTCGTGATAATTACTAGCTCGAGAAGCATTCGGGTAGTGGCCCGTGTCCAATCGCTGCAACGACGACAATAGCCGAGCCATAACAATGTCTGGAACTCAGCGCGTGTCCTGTGCTTTGCCAACCCCAGCGCGTGGCTATAATCAACACTGGCGGCATATAATCGGCTCCAGATCACGTGGCCGCTTGTTTTGGCTGCGAGTTGAGGGGGTGAACGCTGCTCGTTTTTCTTTAATTTTTTTTCTGGGACTTCTATCGCGTGGGGTGAAAAACGAACGTGTGTTTCATAGGTCATTAACGTCAGGGATCCGTTCTAAGCAGTATTTGCGCAAAGGAAAAAAAATTGTTGCATCGCCCCTTTAAGTCTCTCGGGCGTCTTGATGCGTCGCCCGAAGCGAGAAACTCTGCCCTGTTGCTGAGGGCACACTGGTGTCTGCGGCGAGGGCACCCCGTGGCGTTCTGATGCTGTGCCCAGCACCGGGGATTCCGCCAGAGACTGCGGAGGCCCAGTGGAGTATTGTAGGGGTTGCGGAGGAGGCGAAGCAGCATGACGAGGCACTGGAGGCAGGGTCGATGCAGCTGGAGCGTCTGGGACCGGCGACCTAGCAGTCTCCACTGCAGGCTGAGATGGTGTAAACGGAACCAGATGACGACGGTTCCGCTCAAGTATGCCTGTGGGAGTCTGTACGACGTACGAGCGAGGTCGTCTAGCTGGCCCCAGGACACGCGCAGCTCCAGGAACATCTGCGAGCCAAACGTCTTCACCTGGAGACAGTGGACAGAATGGACGTGCGGCGTGGCGCCTGTTGTAGTCCTGCGCCTGTCGGCGTCGAGCAGATGAGTCTCGCTTGTGGAAGAGTGTCCTTGGAGGCGATCGAGGGATCAAAGCCTCCTCAAGCTTCGGCACGGTGGTCTGCAGTCTTCTCTCCATCAAAAGTTGCGCTGGGCTCCATCCACTTACTCCCGGGGTGTCGCGGTAGACGAGCAGGGCCAGGTAGGGATCCTTCGACTTGGCCAGCAGGTCCTTCACTGTCCGCACCATGCGTTCAGCCTCTCCATTTGCCTGCGGGTACCGGGGGCTGCTGGTTACGTGATGGAAGCCGTAACAAGCAGCGAAAGAGGCGAAGTCTCTTGAGGAGAACTGTGGCCCATTGTCGGAGATGACGACGGTGGGAATGCCAAAGCGTGCGAAAATGCTTTTCATTGCTGCAATAACAGCCAAGGAAGACGTCGACGACAGGGTAATGACCTCCGGGTAGCGCGAATAGTAATCTACTGTGAGGAGGTAGTGACGTCCCTCTTGTTCGAACAAATCCGCTCCGACCCGAAACCAGGGCCTGCTCGGAGTCTGGGAGCCCATGAGCGGCTCGTGGCGCTGTACCCGTGTCTGCGCGCAGGTCTCACAACCGGCCACCAGCTGTTCCAGGTCAGAGTTGAGTGTCGGCCACCACACGGACTCGCGCGCCCGTGCCTTGCAACGGCCAATCCCCTGGTGGCCCTCGTGCAGTCTGGTCAGCATGTCACGTCGGAGCACCGCAGGAACCAGGATCCGGTTGTTGTAGAGCAGCAGCCCCTCGCAGACTGTGATGTTGCTACTCGTGCTCCAGAAGCAGCGTAGATGGGCAGGGACTTGCGACGCTCGCCGCGGCCACCCACGCTCGCAGAGACGAGCCAGATCCATGCAGGTTCCGTCTTCCTCCTGGTGTTTGCGCAGTTGCTCGAGACCTGGGGCATTGAGGTCTTGCCATCCCCTCACGATGTTGTTTACGAAGCACTCTACATCGAGGGAGTCGACTTCCAAAGTGGCAACCTGCGTAGAAGCTGGAGCCCGGGAGAGGGTATCGGCGGTGGCGATAAGCTTCCCAGGGACGTAGAGTACCCGGAACTGGAAGCGAAGGAGCCTCATCCGCAGTCGTTGAATTCTTGGAGGGACGAGGTCTAACTCTGCATTGCCCAGAAGTGTGACTAGAGGCCTGTGATCAGTCTGGACGTCGAACTGGATGCCCCGCACGAACTGTTCGAATTGTTCAACTGCCCATGCCACAGCAAGTGCCTCCTTTTCAGTCTGGCTGTATCTGGACTCCGTCGGAGTTAGGGAACGACTTGCAAACGCCACTGCACGTTGCTCTCCGGAAGGTTGCTGCTGCAGGAGAACTGCTCCGAGGCCGTAGGAGCTGGCGTCGCCGGACACAGTCGTGGGGTAGGTAGGGTCGTACCGGGCCATGCAGGCGTTTGAGCTGAGCAGCCCCTTCAGTTTCTGGAACGCTTGCTGCTGTGCAGGACCCCAAACCCACGTACTCGACTTCTGAAGAAGAGCCCGGAGGGGTGCTGTCGTGTCCGACAAGTGGGGAAGGAAACGTCCCAAGTGGTTGGCCATCCCCAGCAGTCGTCGCACTCCACTGACGTCGGAGGGAGCCTCAAGATCTGCGAGCGCTTTGATCTTCTCCGGATCGGGACTGATGCCTCTGGCGCTGACCATGACGCCCAGGAACTTGACTTCACGCGCCGAAAAGACGCACTTGGAGCGGTTGAGCTTGACCCCGGCTGCCTGGAGACGCTGCAAGACGTTGTTCAGGCGACGGTCGTGCTCATCCTGAGTGCTGCCGAAGACCAATATGTCGTCTATCATATTTACCACACCCTCGAGGCCTTCCAGGACGCGGCTCATCTGTCGCTGGAAGTATTCCGGCGCCGAGCAGATGCCGAAGGGGAGGCGTCGGAAGCAGAACCGCCCGAAAGGGGTGATGAACGTAGTCAGTTCTTGGCAGCTTTCTGCAAGCTTCACCTTATGAAAGCTCGCCGTTGCGTCGAGTTTGGAGAAGACCTGGGCTTGTCCAAGTTGTCCCAGAGCGTGCTCGACGGAGGGAAGGATGTGTCGCTCTCGTAGGACGACCTGGTTGAGGCGGGTCAGGTCGACGCATATTCGGTAGTCGCCGGACTGCTTCGGCACGACGACGATGCCGGAGCACCACTCTGTGGGGCCGTCAACGCGGCGAATGACCCCGTAGGCTTCAAGTTTCGCGAGTTCGCGCCGGACAGCGTCATGGAGTGGAAGGGGAACCCTTCTTGGCGTGCTCAACGAAAAGGGTCGTGTCCCGGGTTGGAGACGGATGACGTACTCCTCTCGCAGTTCGCCCGATCCGTCAAAGATGTCTCGGGAAAGAGGCGTGAGCTGCTGTGGCCCTTCGGGGCTGGTGACAGCATCAGCGAACCGGACGACGCCCAGGGCCTGGATTGCGGGGAAGCCAAGTAATGGCGTGGTCGATGCTGGCAGCACGTAGATACGCTGGACTGTGGTCGTTCCTTTCCACGTGAGAGTGGCGTCAAACGTGCCCAAAACGGTCAACACGTGGTTTCCAGGTCCCGTGAGCTGGCCTTCTGCCGGTTGAAGTTGTGGAGGGAGGCCTGGGAAAGTCTCAGGTACGGCTGTGACTTCGGCGCCGGTGTCGATCTTGAAGTTCACGGAGCGACCGTCAACGGAGACTTGCGCGAACTTGGCTAAGGGGCGCGGCGTCACCGCGTGCAGCTGAAGAGAGCCAAGTCGGTCCCGCTGTTCGCACAGTGCTCCGAAGTGACCTTTCCGCTTCCAGCGGCTGCATATGGCGTCCCGGGCCGGGCAGTTCGCACGGGGGTGAGCCGTGCGCCCGCAGTAACGGCAGGGGCTGTCGCCGTCGTGCTTGTCGCGGGCCCCGTGCTTGCCAGCGCGTGTGCTCTTGCGCTGTTGGTTTTTCCCGGAGCGCTGTCGACCCTCGGAGTCGTTCTTGCGTGTCTCGGCGACCACGTGGCCGGGAACAGACTCTGCGAAGAGCGTGTCACGTGCACGCCCGGCGTCCTCGTGGACACGAGCCTGAAGGCGGGCTTCGTCCAGCGATAGCTTGGGACTTCGGCAAAGTTTGTCGACGAGTGCCTTATCGCGAAGCCCCACGACGAAGCGGTCCCTTACGAGTCGGTCTTCAACTGCCGTCGACGCGTAACCGCATTTCTTGACGAGCGACCGGAGCCCCGTGAAAAACGCGTCCACGCTTTCGCCGGGTTCTTGTATGCGACGATGGAACACGACGCTTGCGTATACTTCGTTGGTAGGATGCACGAAGTGGCGTGTGAAGGCTTCTTTGACGGCGTCGAAGGACAGTAGAGCTTCCGAAGACAGGCCGAATGTCTCGAGTACGCGCCGAGCCTCGTGGGAGCCCATGAGGTAGAGAAGAGTCTGTACCTGGACTTCGTCGGTGGCGTGGTGTAGTCCCGAAGCGAAGCGGAAGTCTTCGAAGACTGTAATCCATTGGTCCCAAGTGCTGGGGTTCGCAAAGTCGAACGGAGGCGGCGACGGGAGGGACGTGTGGGGACTGTCGAGCGGCTGTCCGCTATGCCTTGTCTCCTGCTGCGTAGCTGGCGTAGCCATGCCGGCCGTGTCGAGCGAGCCGAGCGAGCGAGGCGAGGCGAGCGAGCGGGCGGGCGAGCGTTGCGCCGCTGCTGTCGTGACCCCACTCCTGACACCATGTCGCGTACAGGCGTACAGGAATGAGACGGACGCATCGGGTTCTAGTCGGCAAGTGAGTGACTTTATTCAGCCCGCCGATAATATAGGCTAGCAACAAACGAGTGAGGGGGCGCCACTTGCGGCCTCTACAGAAACAGTAGCAAGTAAAGTGGCAATAACCTGTTCTGCTTGGGACATAATGAAGTGAAGCGAACGGAATAAGAGGAAACAGAAACTAAAGGTCGGTTATGGTGGGGGCCCATGCAGAGCTGACTGCAAGCGTCTATAGAGAGATGACGAAGGTTAGTCCAGTCGAGAGGCACACTCGTCGTCGTGTTCTGTCTCTCTCCGACTCCTTGCCTTCTCCGCCTCCTCCTTGTCTTCGTGACAATATCATTTTGATGCGAAACGCTTGATATTTCCGGTGCAAACGACAAGGTTTGGCGAACTTCTTGTGTGCCAATACGTCCCCAGTTTGGCGCGTCGAACTCCACTTGTGAAAATGTCTCTTTCGCGAAATCTCGGTTTCGCTAGACTGTTGCGAGTTGAAAAGGTGCATCATGTAAGGAAGCTTTAAGGCACACAGCCAGTAAACCTCATCCGCCCAATTCAGTTGACCCAAAGGTTTGATGTAAGAATAATTTGAGCCGGTTCCATCTGACTCCCATCGGCGGCGCCTCTTTTACAGCGGCTAAATATTAACTCGCGGTGACACGGATGGCTGGACCTCTCAAGAAAAAAGTATGCACTGAGATAAAAATCGAAATTACCAAACGCGTTCGATTTCAGCGTTGCTCTTTTAACGCCCCGCAAGGTTCTCTGATATACTCTTTATTTTATTGCCCGCACAAGGTTTCCCATTGAAACCTTACCTTGATACTTACCTATTATAATGTAAATTACTGAAAACGAAATAAGAAACTAAATATATCGAAGGTTCTTCATTTTACTAAATAGGATTTTCTTGCAGGGGCGATTAGGAGATCAGTATTTTACAGCTGCGATGCGTACTCTTTGCTGGGGCGACTTGGCACTAGTTTCGAGAATCCCCCTTTAAACAGTGATGCACGTTGATGTTCTTTCTCTGCTCTAAATTGTGCGTTTGCTTATTGTGTGTCAATAAAAAGTAATTCAGTTTTCTGCGACATTGTATTATCTAGGTATTTATGTTATTCGTATTACTACAATACCAGAGGACATGACAATTTTTTCTAAAAACTTCTTTTTACCAGCCGATCGCCCATTGACTACATCGTTATACAAACACACAGTCATCCGCATGAAAGGCTTGACTGCAAGATAACGGCTCCCAGTGAACTCTTCGGGACACCTAATTCACCCGAAGTCTCTATGGTAAGAAAACCACGTTTCGGGTTCAATGTCGCGTGGCACCATACTTTAGAGCCAGCCACTGATCAGAGCAGAGGCAACCACGTACACACAGCCTAAAGGCACGAGCACTTTGCACGAATTCTTAAGTAAAGTGGACCATAGTCACCGATCTCTAAAAAAGGCTGTGCGTGTTGACTCCCGAACAGGAAGCCAAAAGGCTGCGGTATGAGAAAAACGCTAAAGTACTAATCACAAAGAAAACACGTGACCCTAATAGGCACGCCCTGCTACTGTGCGACTGCGGTGCATCGCTGAAGCCTAAATTGAAATCCGATCCGATAAATTGTTTTTCAGTGGTGGCCATATTTATTTGAATGAAATCAAACAAACCTCATAGGGGGTAACTGTCTGTCTAGGCTGGAACGAAAACTAAATGACGGAGATGACTGCTTCAATCGCTGATTGGTTATTCTCTCGGGTGATTTGAAGCAACGTTGTAATGTAAATGTAGTCAACTGATGGTAGAGACGAAGCCGGAGACCGTTCTCAATCGTAACAGATGTCGACCCTAATATATGCGTTTCCACTGTTGGGTTTGCCAGTGGGGCTTCATTTGTACAGTTCCTACATCGCCACGGAGGCATTATTGTAAGGAGAAGGGGGTGCATGACATATAAATAACACTTATTTCGTCACTTAAACAATCTGCACAAAGAAACAAATACATGAGAAAATATAAAGTACGATTATATTACACAAATATCACAACACGAAAAGGCAGTACGAAGAAAAATTGTGACCACTTATATTGAAGGGTTTTTAATGACAAAGAGAAAAGCATGCCATTCGATGTTTCAGAGACCACTTGTTGTTGAGAACTATTTCATTCAATAGTTTATTTCGAAAAAAATTAATTCATGGATATTTGTGTTCTGCATGTAACGTCATTAAATGCGAGTGGGTTAGCTACTCTCGATGAGATGTTATCATGGAACATAGCCATAGTTATCCTTCGTAATACCCGTTTGCTAAAAAAATGTTTCTGGAAAGTTTTGTGCTGAGAAACTTTCTAAGTAAATTAACTAATTGAAACTCTAGCTGCTTTAAATTCGTTGTGCTTGAGAATAATTTGTAATTATTTGCCGTAAAAAGAGCGGCTATGTTCTGCACGCGTTCTGGCTTCAATATTTGGTTTTCAACATGTGTGTCCCACACCGGGCGCGCCCACTCTAAGAGTGACCTGACGTTCGTCGTATATAACAATTCCTTGATGTCCGAAGGGGTCTCTTCCAAATTTCCTCCGATAAATTTTAAAACGGGATTGGCATTCATTTTCACTGCGTCTAAATGTTTAGCCCCGGAGAGATCGTTGTTGGGGAGATGCGGGTCGAGAGATATCATCTAGTTTCATATATACACAAGAAATTGCTAAAATTATTTCGGCCTATCAGTTGGAAATAAAAAAATAACTTGAACACCTTAAAGCGGTTCACGAGAATGCGGAAGTTGCACATTTTCGAGCTCGCGTCCTTCCGTGCGTATGCGCCGGCCGCCATTTCCGTTGCTTCGAGAAGGAGTAGTAAACCTTCTTCTTTCCGTCGACTCCTTCGATAGTTGCGTACTTGGGTTATAATTAATAAAAATAAAAAAAAACATTTTCCCCGGGTCCTTATGAGGCCCCTAGTTGCCTTTTAAAACCACGTGACGTAAATGCGGCACTGTCATTGGCTACGGCCCTCGCTCACCATGCACTGAAGCGAGCGCATAGTTTCCGGTCACATCGCATCGCATGTTCGCTCAAACGAAAACGATGTTTTTTGTTCGCCATGGAGAGTTTTTCACGATGAGTGGCGTCAAGAAAAGCAACGTTTCACTCCCGAAGAGCCGGTCACTGTGCCCCTGCAAGGAAAAGCGCAAGCGAATGCGCAGAAGTGCGATAAATCCGACGGACCGACCCGTGGCCCTACCACTCCTACAAATTGGCGACGCGCCTTTGAGTTTTCGCCAGCGCCAAGCAACTAAAAATTGAGAGCTCATTAGCGAAGTCGCGGCTTTCAAGCCGCGACTTCAAACCGGCCAGACTTTCAGTTTGCTGAACCTGGCATTTAACTGTTTTTGCGTCTGGCAGCCGGGAATATCATCTGACCTTAATCGCGAGTATCAAAAAAGCCCGCCCGATCCGCTTCCCAGGCTGGGCACGACATTACCACTGGAACATTCATGCGAACCATTCATCTGCTACAGTAACACCTGGCCGCTATCCTTGCGGTGGCTCTGCCCACATGCCCGCACACTCCGTCCCTCTTCGACTGCCTCGGAAAAAATGCGGCTTGAACCCTTTCTACGCTGGGCGTAATGGCTTTGAAGCCGCGACTTCTAACCGGCGAGACTTTCACTTTGCTGAACCTTGCATTCAACTGTCTTGGCGTCTGGCAACCGGGGATATCATCTGACCTTCATCACGAGCATCTAAAAAATCCCTCCCGATCAGCTTCCCAGGCTGGGCACGACATTACCACTGTAACACTCATGCGAACCATTCATCTGCTACAGGAACACCTGGCTGCTATCCTTGCAGTGGCTCTGCCCGCATGCCCGTACAGTCCGTCCCTCTTCGACTGCCCTGGAGTCACTGCTGCCTGAACCTTTTCTACGCTGGAAGTACTGGCTTTGAAGCCGCGACTTCAAACCGGCCAGACTTTCACTTTGCTGAACCTGGCATTCAACTGTCTTGGCGTCTGGCGACCGGGGACATCATCTGACCTTCATCACGAGCATCTAAAAAAGCTCGCCCGTTCCGCTTCCCAGGCTGGGCACGACATTACTGCTGGAACTCTCATGCGAACCATTCATCCGCTACTGGTTAGTTATGGTAGCGATGCGAGTTCTAGCCGTAATGGCCTTCGCTTTCTTTTGGTAACGTCGTGCCTCTACAACTTGTCAGTGTATACCATGAAAATGTTTTATGGTGTGTCTTCAACGGTGCGTATCACGCGCTGATTGCCCATCTTCTTCACTCTCAGATATAAAGGGTATAATTTTATGCCGCTTGTCCCATATACGACACCCCAAAACCTCAGTTCGGCATACAGCGCACTGACGTCAAACGGACGACCCAACTTTTACGTTAAGCTTCAGAACTAGTGTTATATGCCTCATCAAACAGCTAAAGTACGTATCAGAGATTAGAGAAAAACACACGCTGACTTCTTCCAATAGAGCTAAGGAAACCGCTATCCCTTTTTTGTTGTCTGTAACACGTGCATTAGCTATTTTAATAGGTTGTACCACTCGGTTATCATGCCGCTCGTAAAAATCGGTACCGTCAGTTCGACGTCAGCGCGCTGTATCTGGAACTTAAACGGAAGTTTTGGCTGTTGTATATGAAACAACGGGTGTAAGATAATACCCTTTTTGATGAGAGTGTGCTCTTAGCATCAAGCGATATTGAGACTAACCATTGTCCCAACAGAACTGAGTACAACGCTATTCTGGTATCGTTGTAACGTAAAGAAACTAGCCAAGCAAATAGGCTTGCAGCAATTGCCTCCTTACAGAACGGTCAGCGACGAGTGGCTCTTGCTATCGCTAATTTACTTAATGGTAGGATTACTAACATCGGGTCTGAATATGACAGCTATGGAGAGTGCATCAACTCTACCCCAATCGCCGAACAACCCGCAAAACCCCATCCCATCGGTACTTTTTTTAATTGATAGTTAGGTGTGACATTTTAGAAAACCGTCTTCGTCAATCTAACTTACTTTTGTTCGGGATACCTGATTTGCAGACGGAAACGTGGGCGAAATCAGAAGTAAACGGTACTAACTTCTGCTTACAAAATGGGGGCATCCAGCTTGACCTTATCACTCTTAAAAGATCTTTCCGCTTAAACCGTTTCACAAAAAGAAACGTTCATTATTCGTAAAGTTACTGTATTATGAAGACAAGGAATCTATTTTGGCGGCCGGGACCAAACTGAAAAATACTACTTGCGTCGCCCGGAGAGGATTATTTGGAATCAATTCGCCTAGCTCACGGAAAGTTGTTTCGATTTGGAGA
The DNA here is from genome assembly GCA_037355805.1 of Ixodes ricinus. NCBI lineage: Eukaryota > Metazoa > Arthropoda > Arachnida > Ixodida > Ixodidae > Ixodes > Ixodes ricinus. Next base: position 29,326 of record JAZHYW010029503.1, read on the forward strand.
GCAGCATAAAACGGCCTTCAAACATGGATTTGATAGACTTCTTATTGATAACAAGCGCTACATTTACGATCCGACTGATGACTGTGTGAAAGTCTTTGAAGCATGACTAAAACAAAAAAAGACTGAGCGGAACCCGCCACCGCCCTGTCCGCTGAACAAAACTTAGAAATCGCAGTCTCATTCTGTTACTTTTACAAACGTTCGAAGCTACATGCCAAGAAAAGAAGAAATATGCAATTTTCTTAATGATAACAACTCAGATATTTCTATATTTACAAAAACTTGGCTAAAACGGACATTACTGACAATAAACCTTTGTTATCCGAGTTTGAAATTTTTAGTATATCGATTAGACTTGCCACAGCAGCGTGGTGATGGCGACACTGAGGCAATCAAAAATAAATTGTCTTCCTTTCATGTCCACCTGAATTTCAACTTTGAGTAGTGTTACGTTGGTTTGTCTTCACAATCAGTAAATCGCTTCGCATGGTGTGTTATTGACCCCCTGCTAGTGTCTTTTCGTTTGTTAATAGATTGCATACTGCTTTAAGTAGAATCTCCAGCCGTTTTTCCAGAGAATCTTTTGACTTTCCAGACAAAAAAACTGGCAGCTATTGACGTTTAGGTCACGTGATTCGAAGCACTTTCTTGACCTATGTATCAGTTTTAATCTCGTTCAAGTGATCGATGTGCCAACCCGGGACGATATAGCCTTTATCTGGTATTTGCCTCATCCTCTGATTTTGTTGATTTCACTGTGTACTTGACTGTTCCTTGCGATCATGAAATATTTATATGTATTGATATTTTTGCCTGCACTTATTAAGTCGCTCTTCGCAAATGTTATTCGAGATTTTAACAAAGCTAATTAAGTTGGTATTCACGACGAGATTACGATCTTTTTTATGTCGTTCTCTCCTTTTTTTATTGGGTCCTATTTAAAGAAAGGCTAGCTGACCTGCCTAATTTATATGTTCTTCTAATATGTATTTGAGGGGTCTCTTGTTGACCGTGGTGCAATAAAAAGGGAAAAACTTTTGATAACAAAAAGCGCCTCTATCGAAAAGCGAGGGCTAGTGGGCCGCTTTCAATGTGGGAAAATAACTTTACTTACCTAAAGGAGTACTGTGCGTAAATTAAAGCTACCAAAAAGAAGTACTCTGACCCAGATTTACCTGATATTCTTCGTTTTAGCCGCACAATGTTTTGGAAACCTATAACACACAATCCCAGTTCCCAAATTATCAAGTTATTACACAATGGTTGTGCCGTTTTACAGGATGAACTTGCTCCAGCAATATTGACAGATTTCTTTTCCTCTGTGTTCACATCTGAGTCATCGCAAAATATTCGTTTTCTCTTTCCCCTGCCGTTTCCCCGGATGTCGTTAATCACTGTCACTGCATCTGGTGTTGCCAAACTCATAGAGAGCCTGAACGTATCTTCTGCCCCGTGCCCTAATAACATCTTCGCCAATATACTAAAAAAACACAAAAAAACACGAAGAATATCCCCAGCTCGTTGCTTCAGCATGCTTTTAACCACTTATTGTATGAAGGTTGGGTCTCAACGGACTGAAAGATAGCCCGCGTCATTCCTGTCTATAAAAACGGGGATCTTTCTAACCCCGGTAATTATCGTCCAATATCACTCACATACATAGCATATAAACTTTTGGAGCACATCGTCTTTTCTAACATTATAAATCACTTAAACTCCAACTACTTTTTCTTCCAAAATAAGCATGGCTTTCGCTAGGGTTATTCTTGCGAAACAAAACTATTTGAATTTTCACACAACCTGCAAACTAACATTGATTCACAGTTTCAGACGGATGCCATTTTCCTAGAATTTTCTAAGGCGTTTGACCGCGTTCCTCATCTCCGCCTCCTCTCTAAGCTGTCCTAAATAAATATTGATTCTTTAAGCTTTTCTTGGATATGCAGCTTTCTGTCATCGAGAGTTCAATACACACTCATAAACACATTACGATCTAACCTTGCGAATGCCTTATCGGGTGTTCTACAAGGCAGTGTCCTGGGTTCCTTCCGGTTCTTGATTCTCATTAACGACCTTCCAAATTATGCCTCCTCTAACATATTCTGTTCCCTGATGATTTTGCAATCTATCGACAAATAAAGTGCACTAACAATCATTTCATTCTCCAGAAATATATTGAAAGTGTAACCAAACTGGGCGGCAATAGTTAATGTTACAAAACCACTCAATGCGTGATTTCGTTTGTTTTTCACGTAAACGCTCCCGTCTTTTTTAAATATTTTCTAGTCACAGAAACGTTTCAGCGAGTTCAATCATGTGACTACCTCAGTGTATATTTTTCTCCTTATATTTCTTGGACTCACCCCATTAATGATATATCTGCCAAAGCTTCTAAGGCTCTTGTTCATATCCGACGCTGCCTGCGCTCCACTCCCCCTGCTTTGCGGCAGCTGGCCTACGAAACCTTTGTGCGTCTGGAAATAGAGTATGCGGCTGCCATCTGGTCTCCTCATCAAATTTACCTAGCTAACTCCTGAGTATCTATTCAAAATTGAGCTGCACGTTTCTTCTTATCAATGGTGGTACCGACAGTGAGCCAGCAATGTAATTCCTCTCTCGGTATCTCCACTCTCTGTACTCGCTGCCGACCAACAGGAATTTTTCTCGTCCATAAACCTTTTAATTTGCACCCTCAACCTAGACAACATTTGTTCTTAGACACATAACTTTCATCTCGAAACCATTTTAACTTTCTTAGTGTACAATGCATCCTCGATTCCACCGTCACTTTTAACAACTCATTTCTTCCACTGGCCATAATTGAATTGAATGATCTGCCGGACAAAATAGTTAACATCAGTGACCCACATCTTTTTAAAAATGCAATGTCATCAGTAATGCATATGTAACTAAGATAATTTTTGCCTTAATGCAATTATCCAAAAGTTGCAATCGAGCTGGACAAGATTGACAATAATATTTCACGGAGAAGGGGAACAAGGGGCACAAAGAACAAACACAATTCTTCAAACAGAGCTAGTTGACTAATGCGTGACCAAAAAAATCCGTCTGGTTCTGGTATCAAACTAGGGGGCCTCCCTATTTCCAGTGGAGCACTCTACCAGCTGAGCTAACCAGGATTAGACATCAGTAGAGCAAACGGGCTTTATCAGCTGGCACCGGTCTAACACCAACAAGGGTGAACGGACTGAATTTAAGGTGCAGCAGCAGTGGAGGTCAAAGCAAGTTTCGACGCGCGGCACGCAAAAAGGTTCGCTTCTCTAAAATACCTCGGCTAAGCTCACTGATACACAAAACAACTCACCTCACTCACCTTCACCTCCATAAAGGAATAAGGGTGAGCGAGTTCCTCATCTTCTTACACTTATTTCGGTTCAAGTTTGAGGTCGTCGATGCGTGTGCGTACAGTTAGTTCATGAGTTCGGTCAGGGTCTTAGGACAAAAGCAGGCTTCTTCATATACTAAATACTGTACTCGTGATACTGTATTTCATATACTTTTGGTAGAAATTCGGTATCTCGGAAATATAATTCATCGAGCGTATTTGCTACCCTTCCCTTGATTGCATTTATCAGTGTTTTGTGCTTAGTATCTTAAATGCATTCTTCTTTTTTTTGAGAACAGTTCACGGGAACGGGGACCATTTCAGAAAATCGACGGTTAAGGAGATACTGGTGTGAAAATCCGTGAACAGGTTCATCTTCAACCGAAGGCGAGCACTCCCTAAACCAAGGAAGTCCCAAGAAGCAGTGAGAGAGACAGAGAGAGAGGGAGACAAGAGCGCACGGTTCCGTCTAAACACCTATCTCTGACTAAAATGATTAATGGGTAGACGTAAACTTTGTCTCCACTGCACTCGTTGAACGTGTTAGAACGCGGAAGTCAAAACCGGGGCGGCGGCGTTTCGCGTTTGACCAGACCCAAGATGGAGTACGTGATCCAAACGCAGTCGCTCCACCTCAGGATCCCCAGCGGAACATGACAACTCCTCCAGGATCGGCGAATGTTTTCCCGTCAATCACTTTCCCGGGAATACCCTTCCTGCGGTCCCGGACCTCGAACACACGTGCAACGCACGAGAGAAGTTCATCATGATGTTTAAGATGCGTGTCGGTAAGCGATGTGCATCAGCGTAGCCCACTTGACTCTTCATCGGAATACTCGTGAACGGTGTCGAAGTATGTATCGATTTTCGGCCTTTTCTGCAGAGGTCCGAAAAGTCAGTCGAACTCATATGGGACATACGAGCAATCCTCGTCGGCGCTGCTACTCGAGCCGCTGCTACTGGTGGGAGCTGCTATTGAAGGAGCTGCTCGAGCAACTTGACGACGAACTCTCATCAGGCGGCAGCAGCAGTAAAGCGGGCGGGACTTCCTGAGCTGCCATTACGAATTCTTCTAAGGCGAGATGCCTGGCGAGAAAGAAAGTCACGTTTGCGCTCCGAATGTCGGCCAGGCGGGCTTCCGGTCGAATCCGCAAATCAAAGAAGCTACTTTTCTCGAATCCGGATTAAGATCTGGAGGGGGAGCTGATCCAAAACGACGATTGGAACACGTCCGTTTTGATCCCGATCACCCAATGAAAAAGGTGCGCTCCAGAAATTTCAATCCCGGCGCGATTCAGAGCAACCAGTTTGAACTCGTCATTACAGCTTCTTGTTTCGCCTTCCTAGTTCGCTCATTGGTTGATTCTCGGAATCCCCAGACCCTGTTTTCTGCCAGGTTTAGTTAGTGAAGTCTAAGATGGTTGATTATAATACAGGCTAAAAATGTCAACCAATTTTACAGGCTAAAAGTGTAAACAAAAACACGAAAAACTAAAACAAGTAAAAAACATGAAAACAAAAAGAACAAGCAAACATTTCATACTTGTTTTAACGTTCAAAACCGTGGTAACAGAAAAATAAGTCTTGCTTTTCGAGGAGAACCACTATTTACTCCTTCTATATAGAGAATTGAGATAAATTTATTTCTATTTTACATTAGAAATTTGTTATCTTCTCAACCTGTACACGTTTGAAACGCCAAAATCATCGCTTCTTGTTCCGAGAACCAAATATTGTAAAAACTACTTCGCGCGGCGTGCGAACAATGCGCAACACCTCTATTTTTTAAAAGTAAAGACGAGTGTAGGCTTCCTTACTAAGTCGGTGTTGGCTACGGCAACAATGACTTTTCCTAGTCTGCAACTCTCGAGAGAAATGTCTCTGGGAGAACGGCACTTGCCCGACCCTTTCAGGAGGACGGAGGCAGTAACAGAGCTGACAAAAGCCCATTGCAGGTCGAGCTCTGAAAAAGCAGTAGTCCCAAAATTATATTCCTTTCTGAACACTCTTCTAAAGCTTAGGGGGCTTAGTATTAAACTAAAAAACAAAATCGACAACTGCGAGAAAGACTGCAGTGCTTCTCCGTGTCCCCTTGTGGCCTTGTCTCTGGAGTTTAATCATCTCTAACTGCAGTGTTTGTGTAACCTACATGAGAAAAACGTTGCAAATATCCTCGTTATTTATTCATTTTTTTAGCAGTGTATCCAAACACCTTTTTAACGTGACTAGAATCCTTTGAAAAGTCGGCGCCAGTTATCTGAGTCCGCTATTGCTCGATCCCATCCTCCGAGCGCTTATTGGACACGAGGATGTCGTCATCGTTCGGCGTGAACTCGGCTGAGCTCGGATTGGACGCGGGCGCTGCGGCACTGTTCGGCGTGGAGTCGGAAACAATCGCGCGCTACGTGTGCAAGCAGCGGCGACTGCCAATGTTGCTTGGTGGACTTGTGAAAAGCCTCTATTCGGAATATCGCATACTACGGCCCTTAGGAAAACGATGCGTCAAAAGTGCGCACTATAAACACACCGTAAGATGTGATTTCCAACACGGTGACTATAGCTAGAGATCGGTTCGTAACATTTCGGTTTGTTACGAGCATTCTGTTGTCACTGAAGTCAATAAAATTGCACAGCGCGGAATTATATTTAAAAATAATTGAATTACAATTCCAAGTACTTATACGCTGATAAATATGTTTAACGGGCAAAGTAACTCGAGTGGTACTCTCTGTACATTAGGAAGCATGTATTTACTAGCTTATCCTAAATATTTTGTCTAATATCATGTCCACCACTGGAAAAAGAGAATCTGGGAGTTCAAATTCAAAAATAAATTTCGAGATAACTAATATTTTGATTCAATAGATAGAAGTGTTTTGTTCACCCTCTCCCATCCGAAAAAAAAAGTGAATACGCCACGCCGAAATATGTATGACTTATACCAATTTTTAGCCCAGGAATAGTTATTGCCGCATTTTTTGAACCAATATCCATGTTTCGCGACAAGTTATAAGACGATTTTTTATAATCTTGTTAAGCTTCATCGGTGCATTTATACAGGTCAGCTCAATGGACTTTGTCGAAAGTAATCCTTACCTGTTCGAAAATAAAACGCTCGCAGTGTCGGTTACACTGGCCGCATGCTGGTTCAGAGCCACGCAAAGAGAATCGGACGAGGACTTTCAAGTTGGAAAACCGTGCAAACATCAATGGACCTCCTCTATTTCGAAGGTAAGAAAATCAAGTATTTCATTGGGAAGAAACCGCTTAAGAAAGTCGCATTTGTCTCAGGTAATAACTAATTTAGTGATAGGTATAAGGTTTAAAAGCGCAAACAGACAGGGACAATAGAAAATAACACAAACGACAGGGACAAGGCGCTACTCTCAACTGATTTATTGCAAGATCGGTGAACGCTTATATAGACAACTCATCTACCATTCACATTTCGAACAACGCCAACAGCCAATAAAACACTTTACAGGCACCCATCTAGATACGTCACTTCTTTATCTAGTAGGCTAACAGATGGCGCGCTGATGCACATGTCATTCTTTTTAATGAAGTAGGCTTCTATAATCTCGCGCTCCGTTTTTCTTTCGCTTTTTTCAAGAACGTCGTTGACTCTAAAGTGGTTCACAGCCACAACGCTTACAATGCTCAGACAGGTGACCCCCGAATTGTTGCGTACAGCTAGTTTGTGTTCTCTGGCCCTCTCATTGAAACAGCGTCCTGTTTGTCCTATATAAACTTTCCCGCAACTAAGCGGTATTTCGTAGATGACGTTAGTGACACAGTCAGTATATTGGCTTACATGCTTCTTGGAGCACAGAACTTTCTTTTTCTAGTCATTATCCTTACCTGTTTTTCTAGTCATTAAGATAATGACTAGAAAAAAGAAAGTTCTGTGCTCCAAGAAGCATGTAAGCCAATATACTGACTGTGTCACTAACGTCATCTACGAAATACCGCTTAGTTGCGGGAAAGTTTATATAGGACAAACAGGACGCTGTTTCAATGAGAGGGCCAGAGAACACAAACTAGCTGTACGCAACAATTCGGGGGTCACCTGTCTGAGCATTGTAAGCGTTGTGGCTGTGAACCACTTTTAGAGTCAACGACGTTCTTGAAAAAAGCGAAAGAAAAAACGGAGCGCGAGATTATAGAAGCCTACTTCATTAAAAAGAATGACATGTGCATCAGCGCGCCATCTGTTAGCCTACTAGATAAAGAAGTGACGTATCTAGATGGGTGCCTGTAAAGTGTTTTATTGGCTGTTGGCGTTGTTCGAAATGTGAATGGTAGATGAGTTGTCTATATAAGCGTTCACCGATCTTGCAATAAATCAGTTGAGAGTAGCGCCTTGTCCCTGTCGTTTGTGTTATTTTCTATTGTCCCTGTCTGTTTGCGCTTTTAAACCTTATACCTACCATGGACCAACTAGCCCAAACCAAAGTTTTAATAATTTAGTGACCTAATTTCAAAAGAATTAACGCCGCTAAACCGTTTTTATATCGTCTGTGAGTATGCAGAAATGCAAATCAAAGTTACGCATTTGTTTCCAAATAAAAGCGCAAAATTTTACAACAAACTTTCAAAATTACGAGTCAAGTGCAAATGCATTGACAAGCTAGTGAATCGAAATCATACTTTAGTATTATGAGAACTAACATATGTAAAAATTACACAAACAAACATCATCTCAAATTAAAAAAAAAACTCAATGTATGTCCGCTTTTTTATACAAAATAAAGCAGATATTAACGAAATTTCACCGAACTGTTTTTTAGTGAATACACTATTCATTAGCAGCCTGTCAATGCGTGTACAGCGTTGACAGTCAACTACTAAAAATTTGAAAGGTTGGACATGTTAAAATGTATCACAGTGTGAATTAGAAGTACAGTTTAACAAAAAATATTTTAAGATACTACCACTCGAAGACAGGTTACAGAGAGATAATTTACCGATACTGAACGGCATGTATAAAGGTATATCACAGGACAAATTTATTTTATTTATTTACAATACTGCGGACCTTTCGGTCTACGTAGGAGAGGCAACATAAAAATACATAATAAATACACACTCACGCACTCTGTGCGGCTAAAGCGTGCGCAGGCAATTCGAAGTGCCTGCGCATACTTTTTACATGCAGTACTTAATTTCTTTAAAAAATCAGTTAATTGGACTCCGAACAGCTCAGGGCTGCAACAACTGACAAGTTCTTCTGGCACAGCGTTCCAGTCAATAATTGTTCTGCAAAAAAAAAATGAATATAAGAACACATCAAATCTGTATTGATATGGTGCAATAGTTTTGGTGTGGCTTGTTTTTTGGTAACGGGCTGTCGAACGCAACAAATATTTTTGGAATCAACTTTCGTCAGTCCGATGACCATATTCAATAATTCTTTCAATCTACATATTTTTCTTCTGTTCTCCAGGCTATTCAGCAGCACCTCAGCTCTGATGGCAGTAACAGACGACGTACGCCTATATTCTGAAAAAAAAAATCATAGGCCAAGGTTCTCGATTCTTTCTAGTTATGTGACCTGTCTTTTCCTGTAGGGGTCCTATTCGCAACTTGCGTATTCCAATATCGGACTCACTTATGCTTTATATGCAGTTAATCTAACATCTTTATCTGCTTGTCTCAGGTGCCTTCTAAGAAACCCTAGTTTTGATACGCCCTTGCACTTATATAGTCTACGTGACTATTCCATTGTAATGTATTACTGAAAAACACACCAAGCTACTTATATTCATCTACCTTTGCAAATCGGATGTTACTTAAAAAATAAAGAGGTATTACAAAATAAAAATACCCGGAGACGAAAGCAGGTGATAATGCTAATATTATTAATAATATTTTGCATTTCTGCGTCCACAAACACCTCGGGGCATTTTGTTTGGTACACAGCAAATAACGTCCAAAAAATAAAGGTGAAAAAAAAGTCATGGTACTCAACGTGAAAACAAGCAGAAACATTCCAGACTTGCGCCAATCTTAAATATTCTACACAAGGTACTGTATTTGAATACTTTTGCTAGCGTTTTGGCATCTTGCAACTACATATCGTCTAGAATATGAACTCCTCTATCTTAATAACATTTCTCAGTATATTGTACTGATCATCCTTATTATGTATATCAACCTTCGAAAATATTTGAACGCACAACAAAGTCTGCGGAACTAGAGATCGTCAGACTCATGGGCAAAGCTAAACCAATTGTAGACTTAGAGCCAAGCGACCCAACACAAGACAGAAAACAAGGCGCGAGCAAAATGCAGTCTCCGAATACCAACAAAAGTCCAAATGGATAGCTCCAAGTACGCCCACCTTTACGTGTCCTTCTGCCCGCTTTTTTTTTCAAGTTGTCTTTGAGTAATGCCTGGAGCTAGTAAAGTGCTGGTGACGTCATAGGAATTTCTATCTTTTGTCCGACACCATAGTGTTACCGTCAGTGGAAGATTGTGACGCGAACACTTGTCGCGGCCACAGATAGGCCTATTGCTAAATTACACACTCATCAAGTTGCATGAAGGGAACGTAGTTACACGTGCTGCGCTCGCTCGCCTTACTTGTGTAAAAGTTTTCAAAGAAATTATAAAACAGACGTTTTACGGACGCTTCGTTTGTCACCTTCCGAATGCACTCATTGTTTCATTGTCAGGATCCTCCCAGTTTTCCGCCAGGTGGAGCCATGCATCGAAAGCGGTTTCGTGAACACGCTCTGGGTTACCTCTGTTTCCCTCTTAACCTTCCTAATATTTTTCGACAGTTTGGAGGTACATGGGCCTTTCCTCGACCTTGAATGTGAAGACAAAATCCTCGCTCTCGATTGTTGCTCAGCGACAAGGGCTGCTGTCCTCTAGTCGATGTTTCTCCTGTGCGTACTTTGTGATTCAATCGCGTACTCATCATCAAGTCTGGCTGCCTGATCAACTTCTAGTTTGGCGGTTAGGAATATGCAATGCCGGACTTTGTGTAAAGTCCGCCGAATCGCGTCAAGACATTTTACGAACTTATTGCGGAATGCGTCATGAACCGAGCGGGCCGCCAAACTAAGGCGCGCCAGTTGCCATGCCT
>JAZHYW010029505.1:0-24911 GCA_037355805.1 Ixodes ricinus
GTATGACAAGATCGACATACGAAACTAGCACAAAATTCAAACACGGAAGTTACGTCATCTGCTAAATTTAGCAGGCCTATATCTTACCAAATTGAGCAGGAGGCTATCACGTCACATCACGTGACGACACTATAGCCTATTTTGTCGCACAAGTAGTGTGTCATGGACGTCAAAAGGCGGGCAGCTGCACAGTATGATATGCAATATAGGCATTGAAACTCGCAACAATGTTAGACATATACGAATTTATGATTAATTGTAGCTGGCTTTGATCAGTAATGCAACTAAACTCGACGTTTTAAATTGGTAAGTTCATAGCGTACACCCTGTACAAAAGGCCGTGAAAATTGTACTGAACTCCGCAATAGTAATCTGGCATAAAACTGTTTGTTAATGTGAACGAATCATGAACTCAGTCGTATTTATTGAAATATCATACCTGGAGGGCTCTAAGGCGGTCACGAAGCTGTACTGGGTTGCTTCAACGACTTTGGAGATACCGGTGGTACCCGATGTGTAAGTCAGAGCGGCCAGTTCTTTCTTGACGTCAGTCAGTGGCACTTCTTGGAACTCCTTCTCATTCAGGGTTTTAAACTCTGACGTGGACGTGCATCCTTCGGACTTCCCTACGACGAAAATGCTCTAAAGGCGTGATTAGTAACTGAGGATGCCTTACTCAGGATAAGAAAAGACATTATGTCCCATGAGCTGATCAATTTCACAAATGACATGTATTCTGTTCCTTTCCTACACCTGGATGTTTCACAGATGGCTTTTGTTTTGCGTGTATTCTTATTTGTTCAAGAAGCTGGTTTATGAAATTTAAAACCAACTTACTTGACATTTTATTTGATCTCTAGTATCGTAGGTACCTGATTATTTTGTAACGTGAACAAACGTATCAATGAATAATTCTTGCCAGATGTCACGATATTGTCATGGGTCCGCAGTGCATGTAGTACAGGAGCTCTACACCCCGACTAATAAATGAATACCTCGTTTCGAATGTTTTTAATGTAAAATACGGAATAGGGTCGGCTATGCATAAAACCCCGAACACAAAAACAAACGACATCAAAAGCGCCGCGACATAAAAAGAAGAAACAAATAAATAAAATAATAAAACATAATCATCGACACATGAAAAAATCACGAGAGAGAGCAGGGCTCTCTCGCAGTAGCGCCTCACTCCAATTGGCTTGCATAAACAATTATGTGAGTGACAACCAATGGCGTTCTCGTCGACAGTCGCGCTTTGAGCCTGGGTGCATTAAAGATTGCACCTAGATTCGCCATCCCAAACATCATCTCTTACGTATGGTGATTTTTGTCAGGTGTCGCCAAAGGTGTCGCAAACTATTTAAAGCTACCTTTGCTTTTGTTTGGTTATTTTCATTATAAAATATCATACAGGGAGATTTTTTTTTATTTGCACGTTATTAAAAAAAAGAGTTCCTTTAGGAAACTTTTATTCTACTATTTGCTCATCCGACTTTCCGGCCACTCTGAACAAGATTGCTTGTGTTGTATAGTCTACTAATTAGAACATATACATTTTAATTAACTGTCCAATTAGTGACTTTAGAGGGCATGTTGCATTTCCGCAATTCAAGCCCAGTCTCCGTACTGTATGTTCTAATTGCACGATGATATAAATACACACACAAAAATGGGCAGTACCGCAAAAATTATTTCACTCCTGCAATCTGTTCAAAACTGAAACTATTGAGAAAAAAAAAGAGGGACAGTGGCGTCGATATCTTCCCCTCGCTTGGCGTCAGAGTAACGACGTCATCTTTGACTCACATAACTTCATTACGTCTTCCGTTTTGTATCTTGCGGTGGCACCTGTTAATTGACGGCGTTTTACGGTAGGAGATAACTGCTGTGCCATTCCCTTCTCCTCCGATAGGAAACCTATAATTTCATTAATGAAATTAAAGCTGTTAATTACAAAGAAAAAAACAGATAGAGAAAGAAACATATTGCGAGAATTCCGGCGGGGCTGCCTGCGTTACAGATGACGTATTTGCTGTGACGCTAAGCGAGGGCGGAGATATCGACGTCACTGTCGCTCTTTTTCTCAATTAGTTCCGGCTTAAAATAATCTGTAGAAGTGAAAAAAAATTTAGCCGGAGATGCCCAGTTTCTTTTTTGTTTTGTTTATGGCATTGTGCGATTGAAATATACAGTATGAAGATTGGGCTTCAATTTCGTATATGCAACATGTCGCCTAAAGTAACCCTTTAAAAGTTAATTAAAAATCTACGTTAATTAGTAGGATAACAGCGAAAGCCACCATGTTCCGAGTGGTCGCGAAGTCGGGTAAGCTAATAGTAAAATTGAGTGTCACAAAGCAAGTATTTTTGTTTTGTTTTTTTAATTTGGGTGCACATTGACAAGAAAGAACCTGTATATTTTAATTTTAGTTAGAAAGCATGATAATAGAAAGACCATAAGAACATTGCGTCAGGGTTTTACCTTAAGATTCATTTCTTCTTTTATGTTCTTAAACTTATGACAATCCTTCAGGCTTGACAGCACATGAGATGCATTTCCATGTTTCATTCTGAGTAAAATTTCATCTAAAAGAATGTTTATTAACATGAATAACATTTATGTGGGTTTCTTTGAAGAACAAAATCATCATATAAGCCTAGTTTCAAAGTTCCAGAGTACTTTCGTTTTCAATAGCAGTTATTCGAAAATATGCATAATTGATAACACCAAAGTTGAAAAATGGATCGCTTCAGAACATATCGACTGAAAATATTTTCTTGAAAGCAGCTCCTTTGAAACAGAATTCAAACAACGAATAAATAATGAACGAAACCAAGGCGCTCCTAGCGACTAAAGTGCATCCTGGGAAACATTTGCCAACGAAGATTTTAGTTTCGGTTTCCTCCAACAGACCGAAATCAGCCAAAGGACAGCGCCTCAACCTGTGTGTTCTCTGTTTTTCAATATCGATTATTACCAACTAGCCCAACTTTCCATTCTAGTCAGCCAAAGGCAAACACTGCGGGCCTGCACCACAGCCCTGAGCGCAGCGTACATCACCGAATCTTCGTATGGTGCATGTGATGCATTAAATATACTTTCCTTCTCGTGAATTTATCAGACGGTGTTTGATCCAAGCCACGCGAATTTCGCCCGAACTTCGCAAGCCACGCGAAGTTCGGGGGAGAGGAAGTCGAAGCGGCGGCTATAGTGGCCAAATCATTCGGGGCCATGAAAGCGGAAGATGGAGAAGGCTTAAGAAGAATGGACAAGACGCGACATAAAAACATTGTGAGAACCTGATGCTAACCTTGGTGCTGGCCTTCCTCGAAGCCTGTCGATGTCGAGGACACCCACCCACAAGGAATCGGTGCGTACGCAGATCGTTATTAGGTTAAATTTTACTGAAGCAACCTGACTCGCCTTCGCCTTGAATCAGCTACCGTGTGAAGACGTGGCGAGCTAAGGTTGCATTGAGGGATGTGGTGCATGTCCGCGCTGTCCGCTTGCGGCAGACCGCGGTCCGATGAAGGAAAGTAAAACTAAAATCTTCGGTGTCAAATGTTGACAAATTCAATCAGTCCACGCATGAAAGACAGCTAGACTTCAAAATATTTGTAGTCTCGCATGCACGTCGCGATGAGGTAACGAAGAATCTAACCAATATGAAAGGTAACTCATCTTTAATAAAAGACAAAAAAGCAAGAAACCGGTGTGCTATCTTTCAAACTTTCAACTAACCCGTTATCACACCGTTATATATCTGCAAAGCCCCCCCCCCCTCTTAATAAAGAAAAATGAGTCAATGGTGTTAAACACATTTACGAGTTTCTCACCCATTGTCAGTTGTGGATCAGAGAGGATGACAACGCCTCCAGCAAATATAATGCTGTACAAAGCGACAAAGCTCTCCACGGAGTTTTCAAGGTGAACGAAGACTCGGTCGGCTGGGCGTACACCTCGCATTTGGAAGCCGGCCGCGAACCTTCGAAACATACTGAGCATCTCCGCGTGCGTGATCTTCTCATCGTCAATAATCTACGGAAGGGAAAAAAACAATAGCTAATTACTGGTGCTTCCTGTTGGAATTATGTTCGTAGCTTGGCACAGTAGTGGAAGTAAACAGTGCACGAGAAATTAACACGCAGCGTATACCTTTCAGGCGCTTATCACTGAAGCGAAGAATGCCAAGTTACGGGGCTGTGGACGCGGCGACTGATATTTTGAAGAAGAGAACTACTCGACGTGCTGGAGACACGTTCCACAGCCTACAAACTACAAGAGGGCAGCGTGCAGGATGCGATTATTGGACTAGTTCATAAGTGTCTTGTGTTACGCTGTACGCAAATCACGACGCGACGCAAAGTTTTCCTTTCAGAACACAGGACCAGCTTGCTAGAAACTGCGTCTCAGCTGAGACTGGGTGAAAAAAAATACTGCCAAAACCAGCGCACGCGGTGAGCGGGACTCAAACTTCGTCTCAAAAAGTTCGCGCGCCCCAGCCTTTGCAGTGCACCCAGTTTAGATTCACTAGAATGGGGAGGTGTGCCGTCCGGTGGCGGCCATGAGTGTGTCGCGATGTTCAAGCACGCCTATGAATGCGCTGTGGGTCAGAGCAAGGCCATACGACGGCTGACAGGCCTGGCGGTCGCAAGAGAGATGCTTTGTTCGGCGTGAAAATGGTCGTATTCATAGTTTCTTTAGTCTGCTCGCTTTTGAGCAAGAATACATTCCATCCTATCTCACACTTCTGTGAAAAAGCGTGACTTGCGCGAGTGAAAGAAGTTTTTATTAAAAGCGCAAACACCGAGTTGGAACGGTCACTTACTTACATAGTCTCGCTTCTTTCGTTTTGGTTTTTGATTTGGTGACTTCTAGAAGGAAAATTGTCTATCTCACATTACATACCAGCATTAAGAAAGCGAAGTTCGAGGATGATATGATATGCGATGCTTTCTTCTCCACTTTAGTGACAAAGCTATTTTAATAATTTTTCGGCAGCTGTGTATTTTGCAGACCTTTAAATACCTAGTCTTTGTTCTGATGTCGATACATCTTTTTTTTGTGTAGCATGGAATAATAAAACCGAGCCTTTCTTGCCTTCTGCATTCTTAACCAAAGCATATAGACCGCGAAATGTCTGAATAGATTTTACCTGGTTAGCATGCATCTTATGAAAATAAACACCAAGACTGGCAAGATAACTTTAGCAACTTCAACTGCGGTCTTTATTGAAGAACAATCCAACTTGAAGAAATTTATTTTCTCTGACATGTATCACGGGTCACGCATTCTTCTTAGACTTTATATTTTCTCTGCGTCAGTTTTGTGTTTTCCCTTCTGAAGGAAATGCAATGGCGTGACGCAGTAGGAGTTTTCTTTGAATCAGACGAACCCATTTTGCGAACAGAGAGGCATCGCTCGGCGTCCGAAACAAGGGTGCTTCTTTTTACATATATTGATACCTACTTTGCACCAAGGCACAAAACACCCCTGCTCCGTCTTTTTATTCGCCGGATTTGACATCGTTGTGAGTTTCTTGTCTCTTCGGCACAGCCAGCAGCCACAGAATATTGTATCGGTTCGCACACAACGCAAAACAAGAAGAAATAGTCACATTAACACGTCCCTAGCTAGCCTTGCTAAACGCTGACTGACCAGCCTCACGGCTCCACTGTGACTGGCAGCGCCACCCCAGACTCCTGCGGCAGAATTGGGCCATACGACACCCTGGTCCTATAGACCAGTGTCCGCGCCGATTCCAGGGCGCCGCCATGTTGATCTACGCTCGCGCCACCACGCGGAAAGAACTGGCAGGCAGGAGAGGGGGGGGGCTGCGTTGGCGGCGTTGCTTTGGGGAGCTGGATGCGGCAGGCTGTCCGAATGCACCGACACATCGTGAAAGATATCTTCACCAGAAGCCTCTGCGGCCCGTTCTTCAACAGGGAAGATGTCGTGAACATTCGAGAACCCATCTCGATCAAGAAAACAAGGGAAAACCTTTCTTGTCTTAGATGTTCTCGGTGTCTGCTGACCCTTGACATCCGCGTTTCAGTTCGTAGTAAATATTTCGCTACCGCTCTCTTGTAGCTTTCAAATGCTTGACTGTTGGCTTCTTGTATACATTACATTCATGGCACGTTTGAGACTGATTTTCGCGATCTACTTGCCTTTCTGCAGCAGCGCGGCTCTGCCGAGCCGAAATAAGTGACCGAAACCGAAACGAAGGTACCATTCGTAGCTAGCGTACGTACACGACGTAAACGACCTGCCGACTGATCACGGAGAAGTGACCACCTCTGTTTTATCCATCACGCACGCCAAACGTGCGCATAGAAAAAATTTGTTGCTACACTGGCACTCACTCCAGAGTTCTTGCTCGGAGTGAAGTTTTTTCTTCTGAGTGCGGCTGTCCATACTTGCCGAGGAGCTGCATGGGACGGAAACTTGTGGAAGCCGTAGACGTCGCATCCGCACTCGCTTCTTAGGCAATTACGTGACGGGCAGTGGGTGTCCAAAAGAACCCTCCGTTTCCTCTGGTTGTTTGCACAACCAACAATGGCACAGTGCCGTCCGGACGAATTGCTCTGATACATTACACGGCGGTAAACAAGACCGACGCCGGCAACGTGCTAGTACTGGGAAAGGTCGCGGTCTATCCCCCCCCCCCCACACACACACACACACGCTGCGAGCGTCTGGGTTCGAAACTATTAATTGCCAGTTCTAAAAAATGGTACTTACTTGAAGTGGGAGGTGGAATTCTACGGGGTACCAGGAGACACTTACTATCGGGCAACGAAGCAGGGTGCCTGTGGGGGCGGAGTCTAGGAACGCTACTGATTGATATTGTGACAGGCGATCAGTTATGATAACAGACGAAACTTCGACTCGTTTGTTCAGAAGTTCGCGGTGATATTTTATTAGCCCTCGTCACAGCACACCAAAGATCATAGGCAGTGAAATTCACATCACGCAGGCTCGTGCGTCGTAGTCAAATGAGCGCAGTCGACGACGAGGTGTAATGAGCTACTAAGCTTCACAAGGAAAATGCGCTTTAGAAAGAGTTTTGAGGCAGTCCAAAACACCGACCCAGCAGACCCACGTACGTACGTTTACTCCGGCGACGGCGCAAGATCAAAGCGATCAAAGAGCACCGCCGCCATCGCCACCCGGTTTTCTCCGCACTTTGCGCGACAACGGCACTGCAACGGAGGGCACTCTACTCGGCGTTAACAATCCGCGAAATAGATTAATTTCCCACCCTTGAAGCCATTCCAAATGATAAATGAAAATACCTCGGCGTTGTACTAGAACATCTGACGACAAAACGGTGCCGAGCCCCTGCTCGGCATCGTCGTTGCTCGTGAAGGCCTGCTTATTTGTAGTTGAGACGATGATTCCACATCTTTCGTGCCACTCGTGGTGCTTGCAATAACTCCGCAGGGCAGGAGAATCTTCTCACGAGGACGTTGAAGACACGCAACACCGAAGCCACCAAAGCAATCGTACAAACCGTCGCCATGTTTGCTTTTTCTTCGTCACTCGCAGCGCGGTCAACTCGTCGCGAGATGTTTTTTGGCTCGGCTAGATGGAAACCAACAGCGGCAAAGTGGCGTATGGACAAACGGCTCTCACATTACGGGCACTATACTCACATACCGCGGTAAACAGGACCGATGCCGGCGAAACGGCAGTCGGTACACCAGCAAAGAAGCCTACGGCGGGAAGCAGCTGTGCGGGCCGACGCAGCCCCCCTCCCAGTGACAACTGGGTTCGAGATTATTGTTCGCTTTTGCTCCATGCGGTCGAGGCTAAAAAGAGCACTTCCGGACAAAGGTCCATAAAGAGGCTGACGCGATCGGCACACAACTCAGTTGTGGTCAACGTTACTAGATTACCTCAGTTGTGGAACTCCCGCGGAGGGGGTGGCCCTCCTCACTCATTTCAATCCGCCAGTCGTCGTTCGAAGCGCCATCTATATTTTCGTTTCATAACTGTGCGTTCCAAAGAGCACAGCTGAAGCGCACAATGGTGATCACAGCGCCGCCATTTCCCCCGCAGTGGTCACTCGAGGAACTGCACGTGACATCTACTTTGGCTTCTGTAATGTAACCCGGGGCGAAGCTCAAGCCACGACACCGAGGAGCGTCCAGATGTGCTTTTAATGGCGCCTGGAATTGCAATGCCCGAGCACCCGTCCCGTGCCCCAGGTCCGTGCTCTTGAAAAGCGCGGGATAAGCGCGTGTGCCCGGTGACGCCATCTCTTGGCCACCAGCTGATACATGACACTTTCCCCTCACTTGGCTGAGAACCCGAATCTTTCTGGCGGCCGTCGCACGCGAGTGCTGGTGCGTATGATCGGCTGGGTGGAACATGAAGGTCCTGTAGGTTGTGTAGGAGCAGTAGCCGGCCCTTGAGGGGTGATTGACACCTCGCAAGGCTCCATGGACAAGTCCCACACAGGTGAAGGTGTAGTAGTCGCTCTGCGCGGTGGCGTGGAACTTCTAGGTCGTATATGTTCCATATGTCGCCGTGTCTGCCCCTGATCGGTGTCGATCATCCAGGACCGAGGGCCCAGGCGTCTCAGTGATGGTACCCGCCATCCATGTGCGTCCACTTGGAAACTTGCGAATCCACACTGCTTGACCCACCAAAATGCTTCCGGGACTGTCGAACTCGTGGGTTCATAGTTGGGTCTGTGGAGGAGTCTCTCGAGCGGAGACGGCAACTCTCGGCCAAGTAGCATCAACGCTGGAGTTTTTCCCGTCGCTGTGTACGGTAGTGTGCTGCTTGTATAAGCGTGCCAGCGTACAGTCCAACGTGCCTTTTCCGCCCTTCGCCAACGCCTTCTTATGGGGTATCCACACGAAGGAGAAATCCGCCACTTTCTCCGCGGATCGCGCATCACGTGAGACATACGTCATCCCTTTGCGCCTCGCGTGCCGTTTACTCGTGGCGGAGGCGCGAGTCGTACTGCCAGCACGAAAGCCCGCAGGTGCGCGCCGGAGCCGGGGACGGAGTTTCCGGTTGTTGACGTCACGACATCCGTCGGGAGTCTCCTTCGTGTGGATACCGCTTAACTGCTGGACCATTCGTTCAGCTTGGCCGTTAGTTGCAGGGTGATAAGGGGCACTGGTGACCGCTGCGATGCCGTTGGAGGAGTAAAAGCTCTTAATTTCTTCCGATACAAAGGCGGTCCCGTTGTCGGACATTACTTTCCGTGGTATGCCAAAGGTTGTAAACAGGCTGCGCAGTTCTGAAATAACCATAGATGACGCCATATTCCGAACTGCGCGAACTTCCAGCCATTTGGTATACGCGTCAACAATTATAAGGCAGACTTGCCCCTCGATCGGCCCGGCAAAATCTAGATGGATGGTGTCCTATGGTGCCGTAAGTCTTTACCTGGTTAGGTTTTCGGCCTTTGGTACTGCTCTCTGGTGCATTTGGCACGTGTCACATTGAGCTACACAGAGTTCAATCTCTTTGGCGATTGCAGGCCACCACAATTAGCTCCGAGCGTATGCTTTCATGGCAACGATGCCCCGGTGCCCCGCATGTAGAAGAGCTATGGCCTCAGATCTCATTGACGCGGGGATCACTACGCGCGATCCCCAGATGAGACAACCGCGATGAATTGACAATTCTGATGAATTCAAAACCAAGATGAGTTCTGATGCCTTGAGCTTGTATGCGACGAAGCGATCACCGTCCAGCTTTCTCACTTCGCCATGTTTGACCGCTTGGAACACCTTAGCAAGTATGGAATCCTTTGGTGTGTTGTCCGCCAGTTCTGTTGCCGTCATGGGAGGTTTCGTGAGCGCTTCCAACATCAAGACATCGCCTGGAGGATGTTGCTCGTCGTCAGTTTCCGGCAATGGAAGTCTGCTTAAGGCATCGGCGTTTTGATTCTGTCTTCCTGCCCTGTAGATCATAATATAATCGTAGGCTGGCAGCTTAACACACCAGCGTGTCATCCGTGGCGAAAACACAGTTGGTACTGGAGATTTTTGGCCCATGATCTCCAACAGCAGTTGATTACTGTTGTAATCGTCACGTGACGTCCAGCGACGTAGCGATAACAACGGTCCATGGCGAAAACAATTGCCAGCCCCTCACGATTCAACTGTGAGTAATTCTTTTCGGCTTTGCCGAGCGTTCTCGAGGTGAAAACGATTGGAGCTTCGTTGCCATCGGCATCGAGCTGAGCTAATACCGCTCCCACGCCGTAGGGTGATGCGTCACATGACACAATCAGGCTTTTGTTCTCGTCATAATGCGCGAGAACAGTTCGCTGTGCGATGGCATGCTTTAACTGTCGAAAAGCTTGCCGATGCTTTTCTTGCCATGTCCAAGGGACGTCCTTCTCCAGCACACTCTAAGAAAAAATGGAGGAAAAAGGTAGCAACTGCGCGTCTTCCTCCCTTCTATTGACGCGCCCCCAAGCGGACATGAGAAGAAGGAGGAATGAAACGTTTTTCTCCTTCTCCAGGCAGACGGGAGAAAGCTTTCGCCCTCCCGAATTATAATCTTTCGGTTTCGTTTTTCGAGCACGTCGCGAACGTTGTTTAAGAAAAGTTGTAGAGTTGATTGAGCTTCAGCTGCAACGAAGGCCGCCGTTAATTCCGTCTTCTAGTCCAAACGTGCAGAACATTTCGGTTGCATTGATGTTTTTATCACTAACTTTATCAAACGAGGAAACGAAGCCGCTAGAAACAGCGAAGTTCCGGAGCAGTGCCAGAAAAGCTACGTACACTGGGTAAGATCGCCGCACATATCGCCGTGTCCGGATTGCGGAACCCACGCCAGCCAACACGGAACTGCAGCAACTACAGTAGCGGAACCACGCGGATCTGTGTCGACGTTTTCGACGTTATGGAAATCGCAGGAACTGCGTCTAAGACCGGCAGGGTTTGCTGCCGGCTGCCTGGGTGCCTTCCGTGCTGAGTTCGGTTATGTTTTCCGATGCCGAGTGCCAACCGGCGATCAACGTGGCTTTGTATTTCTGCGTGTGAGCAACATAGCAGCAACATCGTGATGGCAATGTTGTGCGTTGTGAACCGAAGACTGGAATTATCGCTGATGTGACCGTGTGTTCGCGTATCAGTGGTGTAAAAACAAGATGAGATGACGTAAACTGTCGGGCATTGATGCCGCTGGTCGGGCCGCGATCGGAGGGGGCGGGGTGTCGCAGGTTGACATTCCGCTTTACATTAAAGAGTTTAAGACCACTTGAGGGATTAGGTGCAATCGGTCGACGTGCGGATAGTGATGTTGGAACGCTGGTCTGAACAGGAAGCTCCTATCGTACTGTGGCCAATGTGACTGTCGGTTGTCTCCTCCCCGAGAGCGATTGCGCTCTGTGGAAAGGACTGGAAAGTACGAAATTATGAAGGAGAGCACGTATATATACAGTGTGCAATTTTAGCATTAAAAAGAATAGTAGGTAAAATCGAAAAGAAAAGCTACCCTTTATTTTTCTGGTTAAAATATACTACAGTTCCTGGAGAAACTGCCCTCCAAGTGGCGCCCTGGGATGAGCGCTAGAAGTTTTCGAGCTCGCCACGATGTAGCTCCGTAGACTTAACACCTGCCGCAAGTCGCGGCTTTGACTGCATTCAAGTTGATCGAAAAGCGATTTCTCTGCCCGTGAAGCATCACTTCCAGCTGAGTGAATGAATATCCGCTTTACAGAGTTTAATTCAAGACGGCAATTGAAGCCAAACAGCAGAAATAGAAAACAAACTACAATAGAAATACCGGCTACGACGTGCCATGCGGGGAAACAAACTCATGGCTTCGAGCCGCATTGGAGCAGCTTGATTTATTGGCTTTCAAATAATTACGGCATGATCGAGCGTTTACTTCTTAATAAGAGATTCATCCCCTGAGCCATTGGAAATATTCTCAGTGGTATTACATTGCTGGGAAAAGATCAGCATGCTAGGAATATTTTTTATTGCTTGGGGAGTCACCGAAAAGTTCCGTACGTTCAAAACGACCAGTATAAAAGACGGAAACGCAGAGCTCGGGTGTAGTGTTCGTGTTACTGTGCCGTTGTGTTGACGTTTGTATGTGCCGTGTGTGTATGTCAATGAACGTTCACCTGATGCTTGTAGTATGCGTAATGTGTGTGTGGTCAGTGGTGTGTACAGTAGAGGATCCGAAAGCGAAACGATAACCTGAGCAAAAAAAATATATTTTTTGTAGAATATGAATTGGGTGGTACCTAGCGCCTACTAGCCTAGCTGCTTGCAATTACTGTGTTTGACCCTGCTATCTGGTGGCAAGCGATTTAACCTTCTTCTCACGCTACGCGGTAAACAGCGGCTTCGAGTTTGTTCTTTTGAGAGCGGCTGTTGGTTTCGCGGATTGGTTTGCCACTCCTCCGTGATGTGCGGTTGGCGAAAGAATTGTGACTCGAGGAACAGCAAAGGTAAGACGTGAAGTGCGCGAAGTAACTGGTTGTTGGTTGTTTCCGTTTAACATCACAGTGCCGAGGACGAGAAGTCTAAGTAGCTGCTTTCGAAACGCAAGTTTCTGTACCTGAGGGGGAACCTGGCTTCGGAAATAAACACAGTTCGCGGAAAGCTCGTGTTACGCTTTTATTTGCTGCTCCTTTCGTCCCGTACAAGAGACGTAGCGTCCTCGTTAAGCCCTATTGAGCTCTATTTCCTCGATTCAGGGCAGCCATAATGAGATGCAGGCGACGGAGGAACTATTTGCTCCCCTGCTTCAGGGACGAAGGTTTCTCCCTTTCTGTAGGAACATAGGTTACAAGACCGTTCCTCCCTTTAGGGAGGACTATCCATACTCTTTTTTCTAAGAGTACAGTGCATAGAGGTCCTTTGCAATCGTTGCCCGGTTTGCCAAAACCCGGTCGTAAAACGCTAAAAGTCCCAGAAACGATTGTAGCGTTGTTCGACATGTTGGCTCGGGCATTTCCTTGATGGCTTTCAGTTTTCCATCTGTCGGGTGTATTCCAGCAGCATCAATGATGTGGCCGAGGTATTCTACTCGTTCAACTGCAAAACGGCACTTACATCTCTTGAGTCGAAGTCCAGCCTGAGCGATTCGCGTCGGTACTGTGTCCAGCCGAGTCAGGTGTTCGGCGGCGGTCGCACCGCTGATGATCACGTCATCGAGGTATACCCCGATCCCCGGAATTCCAGCAAGTACTGTTTCTATGAATCGCTGGAAAATCGCTGGTGCTGCGGCGATCCCAAACGGCGTCCTCACGACTCTGTCTAGGCCTTTTATAGTGTTAATGGTTAACACATCAGCTGTATCTCTTGTCAACCGTAGCTGCTGATACGCTTGCGTGAGGTCTAGAGTAGAAAATACCAATCCTCCTTGCAAATTGGTTAGGATTTCTGGAATTGTTGGCATAGGATACACGGCTGTTTTCGCCTCCTTGTTTACTGTACTTCAATGGTCTCCGCATAGTCGAATGGTCCCGTTCTTCCGGACCACCACCACAGGTGTAGCCCACTCGGAATGCTGTGTTGGTTCTAAAATACCTTGGCTCTCGAGACTTTTCAATTCGGCCTCTACCGCCGGACGTAGTGCGAACGGCACGGGTCGTGACTTGAGGAAATGAGGAGTAGCGCCCTCTTTTAGAGCGCAGCTCTTAGGCGCCCGTTACCAGCTCGAGCGGCGTCGCCATCGCCGTCGCCGTTGCCGTTGCCGTCGCCGTCGCCGTCGGCGTAACCGCGCGGTGCATTATGGGTAAATTTTTCCGAAGGGACCCGAGGTCCTCCTGAAAGAACCCGAGGTCGTCCCGAAGGAACCCGAGGTCCTTCAGGAGGACCTCGGGTCCCTTCGGCACGACCTCGGGAGGACCTCGGGTTTCTTCGGGAGGCCTCGGGAGGACCTCGGGTTCCTTTGGGAGGACCTCCGGAGGACCTCGGGTTCCTTCGGGAGTTGCATGCAACCTGTTGCATGCAACTGGCATGCAACAAGTTGTATGCAACCTGTCGCATGCAATACAGGTTGCATGCAATACAGGTTGCATGCAACCTGGTGACGTCATCGGCATCCGCATCGTCATCGTCCTCATTACTGATGACGTCATCAGTGACATCACTGATGACGTCATCGGCATCCGCATCGTCATCGAGATGACGTCATCAGTGACGTCGTCATTGGCATGCACGTCATCGTCATGATGACGTCACTGATGACGTCATTGGTATCAGCATCGTCATAGATGACGTCACTGATGATGTCATTGGCATCCGCATCGTCATCGTCATCCTCACTGATGACGTCATCAGCGATGTCACCGATGACGTCATTGGATCGTCATCGTCAAGATCACGTGACCCCCGAGGTCATGTGACCCCCCGAGGTCACGTGATTCGCCGAGGTCACATGACCCCCCCTTCAGTACCCTTCCCTCCTCCTCCTCAAGAGCTGCACTCTAATTCGGCGTTACAGGGAGTTGTAAACGGCTTTCATTTTAGTTCCAGGTTTACTGGTGGACCACTATGCCCCCTGATGTTGGCGTCGAAAACATCCTCATGAGCCTTCAGAATATTCGCAACGCTGTCCTTGGTGCCTAGATGGTGAATTCCACTGACCCGAATCTTGAGGTCTTGAAACCAGTTTCTTCCCAGAAGACTGCAGCCTGTTCCGCGGGTGACAACCAATGGCAAGATGTAGTCTTTTGATTTATGTCTGACATGCACGTTCGCCGTTCCAAAGATTTGTAAACCCTCTCCTGACCAAGTATGAAGGGTCAGCCCGTCCTGGTTCAACGTTGGAGGGTTCTAAGGCCACAAACGACAATACGTGGCTTCGCTAATGATTGAGCAAGCAGCTCCCGAGTCGACCTCCAATTCCATCTCGCGGTTGTTGATCTTCAGGGTGACCATGAACTTTGGTAGCGTGCTGGATGCCCGTACTGCATTCAGCTCGTGCAGGTTCCATGACTTGTCCGAAAGATCATCATCCGAATGCAGAGTTTCATTGTGTTGTTCCACGTGGTGTGTCGTCTGCGATTGGTGATGCACCCTTGACTTCTCGAAAGAAGCCTTTCCGACATGCCCCTTCTTGTGGCAGAAGTTACATCGTACATTTCGAGACTGGCACGAGAAGGGCGAATGCTGTTCTAGGCATCGGTAACATGTCAGTGGTTCTGACTGTCTTTTCTCCTTCTGTTCCAGGTGCGCAGGAGCTAATAGTGCTTTTTTAACTGCGTAAATTTCCGATTTTTGGGCTTTCATGTCCCTTTGATGTTGTGCCGCACCTTCTGTCCTCACAGCCATGTCGTATGCTTTTTAAACGTTAGGTTGGTTTCCGCAAAGAGACGTTGCTGCAGGTGCTCATCCATTATGCCACACACGAACCGATCCCTGAGCATTACGTCCAGAGGCAGCATGGTAGGGTTGGGTGCTGGTGGACTCACGGTGACCGCAGTTCCAGGGGCGTCCGCGCTGGCGGGGTCGGCAGTCGTTCCAGTAGCCGCCGAAGCCACGCCGGTGGTGCTGGGCGATGGCGCAGCCGTCTGTGTCGCCAGTATCCCGAAATTGCAGTCAGCGGCTAACTTCTTTAGAGCTGCCGCGTAGGTTGCAATGGACTCCCCGGGCAGCTGGTCTCTCCGCTGGAACTTCGTTCTGCCGAAGAGCTCTGACGGCCGGGGGTCGAAGTGCTTCTACAGCATCGCCATGAGTTCGTCGAAAGGGACGCTTCCTGGTGTCCTCGGTGCAACGAGTGCTCGCACTACTTCGTATGTCTGTGCTCCGCAAAGTGTGAGCAGTAGAGCCCTCTTCTTTGAAGGCTCAGCTATTTCGTTGGCCTCGCAGTAGAAACCGAAACGATCGGCCCAGGATGTCCAAGCTGTCAGGTTGAATTCTTCCAGCTTGCCTTGGGTGGTCATTGTTCCCGCTGTAGTCCTTGTATGTTGACCAACTCGTCGCCAAAATGTAATGTATCCCGGGGCGAAGCTCAAGCCACGACACCGAGGAGCGTCCAGATGTGCTTTTAATGGCGCCTGGAATTGCAATGCCCGAGCACCCGTCCCGTGCCCCAGGTCCGTGCTCTCGAAAAGCGCGGGATAAGCGCGTGTGCCCGGTGACGCCATCTTTTGGCCACCAGCTGATACATGACAGCTTCTATCGGCCATTTCGGAGCCGAAACAGATACGGTGGAAGAGGTAACAGGGGTGCCACCCCCGTATCCCCAGCGGACGCGCCGGGAAATTCCACCGAAGTTAAGATGCGCCTAGGTCGGGACGCGCTACCTGAAATCACGGCTGAGGCATGGTTGTATAAAAACAATATTAATTGTGCTAAAAACCTTGCAAACAAAAAATTTTAGAAAACATCACGCGCCCATTATTTTGTACTAAACTCCAATAAAAGTTAGATCATGAAGAGTTTTTTTCCGTTGGTTTTTACGTTTCTAGTAACGTTGAAACGAACGTATCCCGATTAGGTTACCAAAGCAGCCGTCCGGCGGCGCGTCGAGCGACGCCGGGCGAGTCGTGGTGAGTGAGGGGGGTGCTGTTCGTGCATGCAGCGTCTATGAGCAGTTCCGTAACTGAGCTAATCTAATAACGTTAGTTCTGGTACACCCCATCCCAGTCTCAGCTAAGCCCACCGACTACTCCCTATGACGATTTGCTGGTTCTCTGATGGCCCCTCCGCAAACGCGGCCACCGGTCGGACATCTTTCGTCTAGCACTGTCAAGCTAGACAGTTACCATGGTTACCATCTGTAAGTCACATGACAACAGACGCAAAGGTCATGTGACCACAGCCTTCACAGTGCCTCAGCGCGGGGCGTAAACTTCTGTAAATAGTGCAACCAACCTCTGCTGCGCTGTCCTCGCGCACCACAGCGGAGGCTGGTTGTACTATTTCTCCCCTGGATGCGGTGCCATCGGTGCCTAGAAGCGCTCCGATTGCAAACCGAAACTTAAAAACTCATCGAAGTTGTGCGGTTTTTTTCAGAAAGCCGTAAAATACCGTGCGTGCCTTCTATAGAACTGCAATTGGTTGATTTAGTGTTTTTCAATGATGCTCAGCAAGATTCTAATTAAAACCATGCCCTTAAACTCAATTTTTATAGAATAATTACGCGAAAATAATTAACAACTTAATTATCCCGAACTTTAATAATTTTTCTAAATTTTCCTGGCCTAGGACCAAAACGACACAAGCCTTTTTTTTCGTGCGATGCATAGTTTTTGCAATATCGAATTGGTACACCTTTCGTGAAACACCCTGGGTATATGGGGACAACCATTGGATACTTTCCAATCTTGAGGCACGTCACAAGTTTTTAAACTGCAAGAGTAAATCACGTAAATAAACCATTCAGCATACCTTCGTAAGAAAGCGTTAAGAATTCCATCTTGGCCACTCGACTTTCTAGTGTTTAGTTGCAAAAGACTGTTAAAATAACTTCTGTAGCAACGACTAAGTCACTGATTTCACAACTGCCATGATTAAATGAAGGCAACATAGAGTTATCAACAGCGGAGACAGTATAGATAAAAAATATTTAAGCTCACTTGCGACTCTCGCTCCATCGGAAAACGTCTGCTCCTTAATCAAAAACACGCTTTTTTTTTTGTCAAATGAGTTTAATTTTTTTTTGTTCTGTTTGAGAAAGTTGTGCATCGTGACGTTAAAGTAACGATATTTAGATGTGCGCACAAGGGTGCGTAGCTCTTGGCAAAGAGGAGGAAGCATACGGTTTTAACTTGGTTGGGACCTTTCTGCTCGGTTATCTTTCGTTTTAAATTAGAAATATCGCGAGTCACCCATGGATTGTGCCTCTTCCTTTTGGACGGTCGCTCCGAGATAAACTTGTCGACACATCTAAGGACGACTTGCTTAAGAAAGAGCCAAAGCTTATCTACTGATTCCGGGTTCTCATCGTAAAACACAAAAAATCTGTCTAGAGCTACTTCCATGATGTCAATAATATTGAGATCATTCGCCCTGTTAAAATCACAATAAGATTTTGCTTCGTCTTTTTTTTGTGCGCATGGCTGCGGTGCGCATAGGTCACATACAACTTTTGCATGATCAGATATGCTATCCGCGCTTGATACGTCAAGAATACTTCTGGTAACGACCTTCTATAAAAAGACGAGATAAAGCAAGGATTCCCTGCCATTTGACACGCGTGTGGGACACTTGACCACTTGGCTTAAATTAGTATTAAAAGCAATATCGACAAGAAGCCTAGATTAATTTTATATGCCATTGGGCAACCCGCAATTCCAATCTATATCTGGTAAATTAAAATCACCGTCCATTACTATACGTGAAAATTGCTTGGTTTTAGTTTGAAAAAACTCGAATAAACTTGGTAGGACATCAATACTGGCCTGCGGACATCAGCATACTGCTCCTAATTGGCAACCAAAACGTATAGAAGCCCAGACCATTTCACACTCCTCGCCGTGCTAAACAGATGTGCATGGAATGGTGTGTTTGATCAAAAGAGCCACCCCTCTCCCTCTGGAACCACGATCCCGTCGGAATACCTTTGAACCATGAGAGAAAACATCATTTTCAGGTATTTGACTGTGCAGCCAAGATTCCGTTATAGCTGCCACATCACGGTTGAATGCCAATAGAACACCTTCAAGCTCTACCGTTTTATTGGCGGCACTTAGAGCATTTAGGTTCAGGAACCTAAAGGGGAGATAGACTCTTCACCTTGCTTTAGATTGGCGAATCGTGAGAGAAACATGAGACTTAACACACACACAAGAAAAAAAAAAGAAGAAGTGCGGATTGTCAGGGATTTTTAGCGTGAAATAGCGGAGGATTCTAATTTCAGCATGCTTCCGATCTCACTGCGTCCCTGCGCTCGGTTCCTAGCAGATCAACTTCTTTTACCCGTCGCCTAGCAGACGACGTACTGCGTTTTCTTGCTTTGACTTCGTTTGCAAATGGCGCTTCGTAGCAGAAGACCTACGTTCTTTGCTCGCGGTAGCAGACGAATCGTCTACGAACACAATCTTCGCTCGCTCCGAGAGCATAAAATAGACCAATCTCACTAATCGTTTGGCGGATGGCACTCAGTTGGGTGAACAATGTTTCAACGAACGGAGTCCCACCCCGACTTTTCATCAGAATACACATTGGCAGATTTGATATTTGACGGTGGAACCAGGCGTCGGGAAACGACGGCCTTTCTGCTTATATATTTCTACACGACATTTGTGTGCATAGGCATCTATATAGTCAAGCGTACATAGTAGCAAATGTATTAAAATGAACCTTATTACTTTTGATACTATACATGCTTCACTAGCTCTGATGTCTAGTAGCACAGATGCCGCGTGGCAATATATCAGCAGTGAGGTCATATTTTGCCTCTAATAATTTTAGAAGAGAGGAACGAGAGAAAATGTAAAATTACGTACTTAAAACAGAGAATATCTGTCCTTTGGCTTTCACAGTGATTGCTTCCTCAAAACTTGTCATTTTGCAGAAATTATCTTTTCTCATATTTTTCTGTACTTGATTTAACGGAACTTGTTATATTACATAAAACTTCTGTGCTAGGATTTTTCTGCAACTGCTTTCACAGAACTCCCGATTTCACGTAAATCTTCTGTTAGTGAGGAGCATAAGATATATGATAACAGAAAAATTAAAAACAGAAAACCGAGCTTTACAAAAGTTTTCTGGCTGGCGAGCTGCCAGACCATTTCTTCTTCTTTACTCAACTTTTTTTTTTCACAGTGTACGCTATGGTAACTGACACGCCTATACATAAGTCACGTCAACGTAGTACCTGTTTTTGCGTAATATATACGCACAACAAATGAGCGCCGAAGGGATCAACTCACCAGCGCAGTCTTGTCTCCGTGTTTGATGAGGCACCGGCGTACGGCTTCGAACATCGAAATCTCAGCAGGGGGATGCTCGGGGAATGGCGAATAGACGATGCCGTCCTCAATGCGTGCTGTCACCATCTTTACTTTACTGTCTCGGAGTTTTGCCTGCTTGTCGTAATGTGTTTTCAACACGCCGCTTTCAGGAACCTGTTCGCCAGGTTTTAATTATCTGTAACAGCAGACGACGTTTAGAGTGGCATTTTGTTACCGTCGTTGTTTGACATAGAATCAAACGCCAACAGGCATTTGTATATCATACTATTGGCTGTCTACCAGGCACGTAGCCAGGATTTTGTTTCGGAGGGGGGGGGGGGGGGGCGCCCATGCCAAAATGCTTTATGAGGCGGGGGTGAGAGGAGGCCCCATCAAAATGGAAGATTTCGGAGGGGGGGAGGGCATGCTGGCCCCATGCCCCCCCCCTCCCTCTCTGGATACGTGCCTGCTGTCTACAATAGTTATATAATATAGGCTGCCTACAACGGTATATAATATAGGCTGTCTACAATGAGATCAATATATTTGCCAGGATCAACGGCGAATGAAAAGACAACCAAGTATTAACCTGTGGCGCAATCTCTTGACAGTCTCAGCGAACAAAGGAATGCGTCGTCTCTTCGCTGAACCTATTGAGAGATAGATCCACAAAAAAACAACCATCCCTAAATGCGAACACGGTCGACGTTGGCCTTTGCAAGTTTGTTGGTGTCATTTTTTACAAAATGGGAGCCACTTTTTCTGTCTACCAGGTAAAATACAATACATAAAACATATTCCGTAAAAAATTAAGCTTTTTATAGGAAGCCTCTGATCGTTTCTGCTTTTTTACTGCACAAAAATTTATTTAGATTAGACTTCGTAACCGCAATTCATAGCGCCGACGAAAATATTCCATGAAAATAATGTACAAAAGAAAAGTGAAAGAATGAAGCGAATTCAGCGACATTGGAGCTGACCTCTTAAAAACCCGACTTAAAATTACAGATAAATCTTATCAAAATCTAAAATGAAATAAAAGTATTTTACTTCCTGTTTGATCTGGCTCCCGACTTATTTTACTGCCTAACAGCGTGTCTCGAACTAAAAACATTATTCTTAAGTATAAACATTTTAGACAGTTCCTCAACAAATGCAAAGTGTTCTTCAGTTATTCTATTTTTTTTATAAGTAAAACGAAATTATTTATTTATATTTAGGAGTGGGAGTTACACGGCTCGAAGTGAATAGCGCAACGTTATTTTTAGCTTCAACACTGCAAAAAAAAAAAGCCCGATTGCCGTCGGTTTTTTCTACCACTATGAGGGATATATGAAACGAAGTGCCACTCAATTCGGACATGCCATTTTCACGCTTCTATTTATGTCTAATCTCTGATATTCGAAATTTTCCTTGAACTATAGTACCACCAAAATGATAAAGTTTTCACAGACAAATGTAATTTAAATGTCCAGAATACGCTAAGGAAACGGCACTAATGCTTCCGAATGCGGCTTTGCAATACCAGTTTCTATCTCCCATACACTAATTGTTATTAGAACTAAATAAACATCACTCACAAAATTACAATCAAAGCTTCAACTCTAACACCATGTACAAAACACACGTAACTAGACTCTGAATGGAGTCAGTGATACGTCTGTTTAAACAGAGGCAACATAGATTCTTTTTTAATTTGCGCATGCAGCTTCGTAAAATAAAGTTTCAAAATGGCTTACAGATATGCGTAAGAAAGCACACTCCAGAGCGTGTGAACTGGCAGCTGATAAGCCGCATGGGACGAACCTCCCAGAAACTGCCGGGCCATTCCCACTCCTTGTCGGGTATCTACTGTACATACGCCCGCGATCCCCGTTCCCTGGTGAGTTTCCGCACCGCGAATCATCGGGCACAGAGATACTCTGAACTGCCTGCAGCCTCCTCTACGTGAATCACATCCGTAGCGCGATCAACTCAGTTTACGCCTCAGTTGCCACTAGGCCTAAAAGCCAGACTTTGGCCTCTGCTCGTCCGTACGTCACCTGGCTGCTACTCTTTGCCGGGGATACTCGCATATCTCGGGCCCCATCCCCTCGGTCCAACTCCAGGCCACGCCCTGTCGGCTCTCGCCGCTGAAATCTTGTGTACGACAATGCGGCAGCGTTCGATACGCGATAGATGCGACAACTGGCTGCGCAGGAAATATCGCTGCCAATTATCGGCGCTCGTCTCTATTTTGCGCATCCGCGTGCTAGCTGCAAGCGCTTGACGACAGCCTGTTCGAGTCAGCATCGATTCCCTCTCATGCGGCGGAGATCCGGTTACCGATGCCGCTCCGTCGCTCAAACGCTGGGTGCCCGCCGCGTCAGCCACTCTCCCACGAAGTGGATCTTCGATACTTGCTCCGTTAAAAAACGAGGGGTATCAGCACCCACACAAGCTGTGCGCGACTCTGCCTTCTACTGTTGGGGCACTATGTGAGACATGGGAGAAGCACTCGACCTATACGACAGTCAACTCGACACGCCCAGCTGCCGTGCACCACAAAGACTGCTCGCACCACGGTGGATTGTACGATGATTGTAAGTTCTACCGAAGCCGACACTGCGATCCGATTAAGCTAATCGACCAGCGCCATGAGTGCATCCCCACGTCGATTTTTGGGTTTCCTATCGCCGGCTAAACTAGTTACGTACGATGAATGAACCACTAAGGCCGTCTAGAAGGGGTTGTGTATGAAGCGAAGGCCGAGGTTTAATCCAGGTGCGCACGGATGCCGCATGTTGGCGCCTTGGAGATGGGGCGCTCAGAGCCGTGTGTTTACTGAGTCTCACTAAAACCGCGCAGTACAGCCAAAGCCACAGGGGAGAGAGCGTGTCCTAACCTTTTCAAGAGGAAGGAACGAAGGAACAGCAGAGAAAGGCTGGGATTCCCAAACTTTCCCTCCTCTTAAACAGGTTAGGATACGCTCTCTCCCCTGTAGCTTTGACTGCACTGCACGTTTTTAGTGAAACGAAATATATACTCCGTTTCATGATCACTTGACGAACTTTGGAGGCTAGGGCCCCGCAACACAATAAGAGCGTCGGAGCCAGGCACATGACCCGACGTCGTGGGAGCAGTTGTGTCACTACGCCAAATGAGAGGCGCGTGGCTCGGAAGAACGGACTGTCGTCTGCTATGGTCCTTTGCAACTCAAGAAGGTAGGGTGAGAGGAAGGAAGGCCGGGGAGGAGGAAGCAGACGGAACGCTGGAGAGGAGAGAGGAAAGCCTCCTCCTCTCTCCAGCGTTCCGCCTGCTTCCTCCTCCCCGGCCTGCCTTTCCCTCGCCCTATATTCTTGATTGGCAACGGACTATAGACAAGGGTCATCTGCTCCGAAACCAACCAACTTCGGATGAACGTCCACTGCAGCAACATTTCCGTCCGCTAGAATAGCGAGCACTACATCAATAGTTCACGAGACAACCATACGCTCAATTCAGCCGCAAATTCGTGGCGGGCCGGGTACTAATGCTAGGGCACAGTTCGATGTTTTGAGCGGAAACGGCCAATTACACTTCTGCGATCGCCGGCGATCGCCAACGGCAACGGTGCTACAAGAAGAAAAAATCGGGAGCGGATACGGATGTGGCGTCAATTCTTTTGTTTAAATGCATTTGAAACTAAAAAAAATTGTGATTATTTAGTCCTTATTCTTTATACCCTCTCGTTAGTGACGGAATCACGCTAGTTCAATTGCCGTTTAAAGACAAAGAAGCTTAGAACTTCTCTTTGTCACGGGCGGCGCTGTTGCTGTGGCGGTAACAAGGCCCCCGTGGCCTCGACCATGGAGTCTTATCACGTGCCTTGCTCCGGCGCTCTTATTGGTTCGCGAGGGCCGCAGCCTCCATAGTTCGCCAAGTTATCGTGAAACGGAGTATAGACGTTTGCATCGCTTATCACCCGGGCTAAAAATGCTGACTCACTGAGCTGTTCAGCATGCGCAGCGTTCGATATAGAGCACAGCAGAGCAACAGCGCATGCTCAAAGGTGTTCCACAGCCCAGCAGACAAAGATGGCAGCGTGCAGAAAGCGATTTTTGGAAAGGTCTATAGAGCAGGGTGTAAGAGAGACAGGTGGGGAAACGAGAGCCAAATGAGCGACCGGATTGTGTCCCCCCCCCCCTCCCCCCGGTTTTCTCTTTTTCTGTGGCGCCATCTAAGTGGAGCACCGCGAACTCTCACTCCGGGTGGGCGACCAGTGGCGACCGGCTAAACTGAGGAGATTTTTTTCTTCTCGCCGCAGCGCCATCTATCGCAAATCGGGGGCACCCGTAAGCGGACGAGTACACAATCCGGTCACTGCGCTACGGCAACGTTACTAGAACTCTCAGTTGGGAAACTCACCGTTGAAACCTGGGCCGCTGGCGTCCACCGAGACCGAGCTAAATGCGACAACAGCGCCACTCTGTATCATTTGTCTTGAACTGTGGTCGCCTTGAGCGTTTTAGAAAGCATGTTTTAGCGTAAAAACTAACGGAAAAAACTCTTTTTGTAGTAACTTTTATTGGAGTTTAGTACAAAATGGGGGGCGCGTGTTGTTTTCTAAAATCTTTAGTTCGCAAGGTTTTGCAGTATAATTAATATTGTTTTTATACAACCTGCCTCAGCGGGGATTTCAGGTAGCGCGTCCTGAGTTAGGCGCATATTAACCACGGTAGTAAACCGCGGCGCGTCCGCTTGGGAGTCGGGGGCGGTACCTCGAAGCCCCTTCCACAGTATCTGTTCTGGCCCCAAAATGGCCGATTACAACGAAAATGGAAGTCACGTGCAGTTCCTGGACTGGCCGCTGCGGGAGAAGTGGCGGCGTTGGGATCGCCATTGGCTCGGTTCTCGTGGACGGATCGGTGCCACTTTTTCAGAGCAGTCTCTATGGCAGTTTCCCAACTGAGTGGTTCTAGTAACGTTGGCCACGGTAGGCCTCTATGGGCCGTTTCCCCACCTGTCTATCTTACACCCCTGTAAGAGAGAGTCCGGTCAATGGGAGGAGCCGGCGGAACCCGGGGTGGAGCGGCAAAAGCGGCGGCGC
>JAZHYW010029506.1:0-10727 GCA_037355805.1 Ixodes ricinus
TGAAACCAAAGATAAAAAGAAAACAAAAAGCCGTTCAAGGTGACACCACTTTTGCTCTTCTCCCTTTTGTATCTAATTTTTTCCTATGAATAAGACCCGTTTGTCGGTTGACTTGTTTTCTTTTTTGTTTGCGTACTTTATTTTTACTGCTGCAATTCTTATTTGTTTTTAATTTCTAAAAACTTCGCGGGCAGCCTAGTAATCTACGGCGTTCGACCTGGTTGCCCGCATGGTAAATTATAACTCGGGGATTTCTACCGCGAGGCGGCGAAGGCTATCGGCCACGCTAGCGGCGCTCTGCCGCCGATAAAAGGCCGGTGCAGCACCATGCGCGGGGCCTTATGGGTTGCAGAGCCGGTGATAAATATCAGTAAATGACTACGTGTTGTTTAACCCGTTTGTTGTGTCCTTTTCCGAGGCGGGCAGCAGCAAGAGAAACATTTAATTTTGAAACGTTTATGGCTTTCGCTTGCGTGACGAATGTGATCTGACATTGCATCTTTTTTATGATAGTAAATTCGCGTAGACACTCCACTTTCGCTAGCTCCTGAACTTTTTATCTGTGCAACGCATCACACTGAACCACATACTGTGAGAAACATCTTTGATAAAAGCACACACTATCTGGGTTATGTAAGTTGTGTGCCGGCCATTCAATAAGCGATGTGAAAACAAAAATCACCATTGAAATATTTTCATGTATATGTCTGATCAATCACCTAACTTATGTCTTTCATCGTTTGACCCCATAGAAAGTCCGATAAATGTTTTCGTACTGTAACGGGTGCAACAACTGGGCCGTTCAGTATTATTAAGAAACTTCCATTTTATTTCTAATGCCTCCACCGATTTCCTCCGATTAAAATTCCAAGCTTAGAAAGCAAAAATACCTGAAACGTGTCTTTCGATGAGCCGGCACGGTCAACGGCAGATTTTTGGTTAGAGATACGCTCGCGTCGATAAATCTGTTCCAACCTCAATTAAAGACCGATCACCCTTTTTTTCCTTTCGGTCGATTTCCTTTTTCTGTTTCGTGACTGTCATCGAAAAGGAAATAAAAAAACAAGAAACGCGAACTTTTTAACATTATTTGTAACTGATCCTGCATTTAGTTCAAGAATATTAGGTACATATTAGATCACCATAACTTTCGCTATAGTTTCTTATCTTTTGGACGAAAGTCGGTTCCATTACCAACAGGGAATTCTCTCAGAAAGCGATGATGAAGTTCGCTGAACGTTTCACAGCAATCACTATAAACTAGGGCTGGGCAGTTGATCGATTAACCTTCCGATTAATCGATTAAAGTTTTAATCGCGATCAAATTGTTTAACCGGTTAGTCGGTTTTTTAATTGGTACTCTAAAGAAGTCCGTTCTCAGCCAGGTGCTATGAGCAAGTTTCAATCCTTGCGCTCGCGAAGCGTCACGTGTTCGAGGATATACATTACAGTTCTACCGAGGCCAAACAAACAAGCCGGGCCCGCAATTGATCCCCGCGCGACCGCGAAACTTCACGTGTTGGGGATCTATTACACATCCTGCCCAGGCAAGACAAACAAGTAGAAAAGCAAACTGGAAAGCTACAACGCCATGGTTACTTGTTCCAGTATTCGGCACGTAAAAATGGACGAGTTCACGAGTATGAAAGGCAATCTCGCTGGAATGTTTGGATTTAAAGTAAACTCCAGCGGTGAAGTTTTACACTCGAAGGAAGTCCACTGCATCATCTGCAAAAGCCGTTTTCGTACAGTGGAAGCGTAAGTTCGCTTCAGTATCGCCTACGAGCAAAGCACCCATGTAGCTGCAGCAAGGACCATCCGCCAAAACGCAGACAACAATCAACGCCTTCTTATTGAGGTTCCTTTTTCTGAAAAAGAAGAAAGCATCGCCCAAGCTCTTACTTCTTGTCTTCCTGTCGGAGAATGTGGACAAATTTATTTGTCTTCGGAGCTGGAGCAAAAATATGTGTCTTTGAATCGTTGAACTATATGTATCCTCAATTCTAAATGTCTTTTGCACCGTGTAACAGAGACCAAACTAAGTCTTCAAAGGCACGACGAGTTGTTGCATTCTTTTTATTATATTATTTATAAAAAGTTACCGCAACCGATTAATCGAATAATTAATCGATTAAAGGGTTACGATTAATCGGGTTAAAATTTTTAATCCACGCCCAGCCCTACTATAAACGTAATAAAGTTTGAAGTTTGGCTAGTCGGTGCATATTGGTAACAGGAGAAAACAGCGCAAAAAAGACACAAGGACAGGTAGACGACGACACAAACACGCCACTGACTCACGACTTGGTTTTGTTTTTCTTCTTCAATGCATAAAAGCAATAAAATGAGGAAAAAAGTATAATTTCATACCAGGTCAGTCGGAAATTAAAAAAAGAGTTACAGAATATCTAACAAGTTTAAAAATGGTAGGAACTAAACCTCAACGTTCACACATACGTCGCCATTCTAGAAATTAATTCAAACTCTTCATTACACATCGTAACCGACTCTCCCCTAAAGCAAACATCAGGATAGTATAGACGAATGTTATATGCCTCATGAATATCCTTAGTCATTTTTTGGGATGTCTTGCCAATATATCAATGTGCTTAAACAGCCACATCTGCATAACCACATCTGTTGGTTTAAAATGCCAGGTGACACGATGGTGTAGCACCTCATCGACCTCTATGTTTCATGTATACCTTACCGCAAGAAAATTAGATTTTATACTTGACTCTGACTGTGTGTTTTGATTGAAACAGCAAGAAGTAATTGTGCAGTGTGTGAAAGAAAAACACCGTTTCAAATACTTCGCATGCACAGTCGGAGTCGTGTATAAAATCCCATTTTTTATGTTAAGATATTCCAAGGACAGGGGATCCGGCCAACTCGAGGAAAGCCAGCTGGTCGTCGGCCAACTCGTCGACGGTCAATTCGTCGAATAGGCCAGTCCATAATAGAGCGATTTGTCGAAGGGCTACTAGACAAAAGGGGCGATCTGTCGAAGGGCGATTCGTCGAATGGGTTGAATGACGATGACGTTTCGAGGTAAAATTTCGTTGTTTTTACCCTTTGACCTACATTTATATTCGTGTCTGGACTAATGCGCAGCGCCCTCGTTAGGTAACAAGACTGAAAAAAAAAATCACAAGAGGGCGAAGACAAAAAAGAATCTTGTGACAATTTGAAAAATGTGTCATGCCAGTATCGTCCTTCTGTAAATTTTCTTTGTTACGTTCTGTAATGAGCCCTTGCAGACTGTCGCCTCCAAGCGGTGTGGACGGGAGGGCCCGGTAGGTTAACACGCGCCCCAGTGATACCCGTGCGACGTAGCGACCGTTCCCCACATTGCACCGTGAAAGCGGCAAAAGTGGCAAGTTGTTACTTTCGACAAGAAAGAGCCCACTGGAGGTCAGTTACCGTACGGCGATTTTAGGAATTTTATGGCGCAGTATTTGCTTTAAATTTCAGGAGAAAAACGATATATTCTGGCTTCTAAAAAGCGGCGACAAGTTTGCCTCTGACGAGTTTTCCTTCGACGAATTGCCCTATGACGAATCGGCCTATTTGACGAATGGGCCGCCGACGAGTTGGCCGTCAGCGAGTTGGCTATCGACGAGTTGGCCTAGACCCATAGGACAGACAGGTCGACGCATGAATGGTCGAGCTAGGGAACACTCTCTGTCTTTGAGGTCTACGCCATCGGGTCACCTGGCAGTTCATACCAATAGAAGCACTCCAATAAAAGCCCGTGCGTGTACTTCCCGCACAACACTCGGAGAGCCAATCACCGCAACTGACAGAGGCAGCTCAGCGAATGACGATGCCGAAACATATGTCTAGACCAAAAAACGCAATCTGAGTTGTGGCATTAAGCAATGCAAAACCTCAGGCTTGCATTACTTAATGTCTCAACTCAGACTGTGTTTTTCGGTCGAAACATATGTTTCGGCATTATTCGCTGAGCTTCCTCCTCAAGTTGCGGTGATTGGCTCTCCGAGTATTGTGAGGGAAAGTAGACGCACGGGCTTCTTTTTAGAGTGTGTGGTTGTACACCTCTGCTGAAACACATTGGAATATTGGCAATATATATAAGAAAAGTCACTAGGGACATTCATGAGGCATATTACATTCGTCTATACGGTCCTCATGCTTGCGTTGATGCAGAGTCAGTTACGATGCGTAATAAAGAGTTTGAATTCATTCTTAGAATCGGAACGTATGCGTGAAATTTGAGGTTTAGTTCCTACAATATTTAAATTCGTTAGATATTCTGTAACACTCTGTTTTTATTTTTGTTAATATCCGACTAACACAGTGTCTTGTTATAAATGGGTCTTTTTTTACCTCTCCATTGCTTTTGTGTATTGAAGAAGACAAAGAGAATGAATTCGTGAGTCAGCGCT
This sequence comes from Ixodes ricinus, assembly GCA_037355805.1. NCBI lineage: Eukaryota > Metazoa > Arthropoda > Arachnida > Ixodida > Ixodidae > Ixodes > Ixodes ricinus. The sequence goes on from JAZHYW010029506.1 coordinate 4,410, forward strand.
ATGTTTGTGACTTCCGTCTACTTGTCTTTGCGTCGTTTTTCGCGCTGTTTTCTTTTGTTACCGCCATCGACACATAGAATTTGCTTTTTCTCTCAGTGTTATTGAAAATAATTTTTTTACAGGTCATGATCACGAAAAATAGGCGTTTTACAATGTCGGTTAAGAAACCAGAATGTTATGTAAAGTACTCCACCGACACGTTTTGAATCACGCGAGTTGTTCTTGCGGAGTCTGAGCTGGCCGGTGTTGACTTCCTGACCATTCCGCTCTGTTTGTTAATTAACGTTTACTAACCAGATATTTGTAAATAAATAAGTGATAACAGCCAGCCAAAACGCGAAAAGCAATTTAATATGAGAGCCCATCACTCCTTCCTATTCTCATGGCAATGTAACTGGTATAATAATGAAGAAGTAAAATATCCGAAAGCGCCAAGTCAGACCAAACAATATAAAAGTAAAATGTCCATGAAAAACAAAAATTGCGGCAAGTTTTTTCGTTTTTATTTTTACAAACATGTACACGTTTTGCCGTTATAAATATGTTCGGTTTAGTGTGAAAACCAGACAGAACTCATGAATGAATACACCGAAGAATATTTTCACCAACAGGTATACACTGAACTTCGAAAATTCAATCGACAAAGCCGACATCTACGATGTTTTTAATCGGGGTATAATTCATCAAAGTGCTGACAGAAATTAAACATAAATGTAGACAGCGGTCTTGGCATGATTACCTAGAGCTGAGCTGGTTGGTTTGACATGCTTCTGAAGGTTTCCAGCTGAACGTAAAGGGAAAAAAACGAAGAACGGGAGAAAAAGAGACACACACTGCTGGACTATCAACCGTTTACTGAAAATCTTTTTCATCTATACTCGTGAATTATACTGTTGTATTCCCAGGGGTAGCTTCTTCTTCGGCATGATCTTTGATGGATAGCTTTCACATGTTCCCGACTTGGTTGCTCACATGGGGCGGTCCCTGAAGATACAGTTTTTCTTTGGGAAATAGCGTAATGGAGGCGGTACTTACACAGTCGTCCCCGTTCGCCTGAATGGCCAGAGACATGGATCTCCCTTGCAAGCTGGTTTTTGTGTTTTGCAACGATGGTAACGTTTGAAGAATCAGGAGCACATTGGCATTCTCGACAATGCGCCGGAAGGTGGCCAGCTGACGTTAGTGCGCCAACAGAAGCTGCATGCTCCCTGGTGCGGTCATTAATACAACGCCCAGTTTGCCCTATGTAACATTTGCCACATGACAACGGAATATTGTACACAACTCCTTTCTGGCATGGGGCGTTAGGTGTTCTGTGCGCGATGCCGCAGGTGGTCTTTTGATTTTGGTCAGTACTACAATTCACCTTACGGCACATGGCATATGCCTTGTTGGGGGCTGAGCAGACGACCTGTACGCCTTGTCGGCCGGCGATCTTTTTCAGGCGATGCGTTATCCCGTGGATGTATGGCATCACCACGAGAGATTTGAGGGGCTTCTTTTGCGTTGGTTGTGCATTTTTCTCCTGTTTTTGCCGCACTTGCTTGCAGAAGGTTCTCGCATACCGGTATTAGGAGTGTGCTTGTGTACCCAGAGTCCTGAAGTCTACAGACCTGTTTTTTAAAGCTGCGCCCGACCCTATGGGGGCAAGATGTTTGTAATGCTGAGACGAGAGCTTTGGTGGCCAACTCCTCGTTTTACCGTTGAGTGCTCCGAGTTACTTGGAAGGAATCCTTTACAGGAACGGGCTTCGTACATCCAGCACACGTGTAGGGCTAGAAACCGTATGGACTTGACCGAGCTGTTAAGGTACATAACTAGAAGATACACTAGTGTATCTTACCAGTTATGTCCGTATGGACTTGTTTACCGGAAGTTCCTGGGTGAAAAATAGTTCTGGGCAGCTGTGTTTAAAGGTGCGCATGACAACATCTAGACACCCGTTACTTGGCTCGTCTGCATCGGAATTACATAGTATGAGAAAGTCATCTACATACCGGAAGATGACCTCGATGTGTTTATCTTTTAGATTTTCTTAGATATTCTTACCGCATGCTGCAAGGTACAAATCGCACAGGTATGGGCTACTCGAGATCATATGCAGACTTCAACTTTTCTGTACATAGTGTTGCTCCTGGTGTAATACAGTCGCTGTGAGGTAGACTCCTAGAAGCTTTAAGAAGCTATCGAGGCTCATACTAACTGCATTTTCGAAGCACTGAAGTCCCTGCTCCTTCGATGGTTGTTCGGAGGATCAGCAGGAAAGCGGCATGGGGAATCGAATAGTAAATATCCTGGATATCTAAGGAGAAACCCGGAACAATTTCACATCCTTTTTCCTGAACATAGCAAATCATTCGGTCCGAGTTTGGTATTCTGAAGGGGTCGGTTACTTCAGCTTGTGATAGAATCTTCGCCAAAACGTGTGACACATGACCTTGCCATGTCTGTCTCTCTGATACGATGGCGCGAAAAGGAACCCCGACTTTGTGTATTTTTGCCGAGAAAACATATAATTCACCTTGTTGCGATCCTCTGATTTTGGTGATGAGGCCTCTGCATTGTTCCTTTTCGAGTAATTTTAGAATGGCTTTTCTTGTTGATTGAGTTTGTTTTGGATCTACTGGTTTGAAGTTCTTCGCTATAACTCGTTGGGCTTTTTCTCCATACGACCCCGAATCCAGAACTAGCAAACCCTCCCTCTTTGTCTGAGAGGCATAGCCTTAGGTCTCTGAGACGTAGTTCCTGCACCGTTGAGGCAAATGTCATCTTTGGAGTGCTCGGGCTGCGTAGGCCGGCCAGGCATTCAAGCCCCTCATTGATGATTTGCGAGGATGATTCCTGAGGTGCTTTGGATGCGATTTCCCGTACCATTAGGACCTTAACAATGGCGTCTTGCCTTGGTGGGAGGCAAAACTCAGGTCCTTGTTCGAGCACGCGTCGGGCTGGTACCGAAAGAGATACGTCCCCGATTAACTCCAGCGGTGAGCTTTTGGGTCCCATCGTGACTCCTCGTGCTAGATGTTGTTTCCATGTTGGGGGAAAACACATTTTCCAGAGGTACTCCGTGGTATATCTTGTCATGGTCATGGGATTTGAAAAAGCGTTGGGGCTGAGAGATTTAACCATCAAAAATCAGTGAGAATGCGAACTTGGCGCGATGCCTCAGACTTCAGAATCTTCGAAAATCGTTGGGCGTGGCCCTGTGATGGTTCAATTAAGCCGAAGTCTTGGCATGGTTCCTTCGTAGAGGGCATAAGCTGCGCCAAAAAGTTATGGAAACAATCTTTTTTTTTTTTTGCCTTTAGTATTGTTGTTTGTTTGCCACTTTTTGTACACCACTGTTTGTACCTTAACCCACTAACTATTAAGTATTAAAATATATTTTTCCAATTATGAAATAATTGAACGGCGATATTTGATAATTCTAGTTCTAAGACAGCCAGTCGACAGTAACTACGGGCACTGGCAGCCTATACTTCGTTTCAGCTTAGGTCCGAGCGCGGCCGATGTTATGAGCCGAAGGGCCAATCAAACAGCAAAAGAGGCACAACGTCATGGCGTGCTTTGCAGTTTAAAAGGACTAGCCGGTATTCGCCATCTTTCTGTGCGTGCTCCTCAACCGGCTAGTCCTATCAAGCGCAGAGAGCACACCATGACGTTGCGCTTTTTGCACTGTTTGATTGCTCATAACATCGTCCGCGCTCGGACATAAAGTGAAACGAAGTATAAGTAACACGGGCTTTTCATATCCCGGGTATCTCATTATCGTCCCGCAACCAATCAGATTGCAGAGTCAGCCGTTAAAAGCGTCTAAGAGCCGATCAGGAAGCCAGAAGCATGGTTATATTAGACCACGCCCTTCGTTTTGTAAGCAGTCAGTGACTATTTGCACCGAGATGTTTCGGTGGCGCCTTCTTATGGTTTCCGTTCGCGGCGTCACGACCAGCGGCTTGCCTCGCCTGTGATTGGCAGGATTTGCCTCGCCGTGAACCGGCGATTGGGCAGGAATTATCAGTATACAAGTAGCTATGGGGTTTGGCCAATCGCCGACCACGTCAACGCTTTTGGTCGCGCACGTTGCTAATAGTGGAGTTGAGACATCGCGTACATCTTTCAAGTAACTTCCATCTCATCATCCGATTACACGCCAATACATATTTATTTTTTTTTTTGGGGGGGGGGGGGGGGGAGGGAGGGGGGGGGAGCGACGACATGCAGCTACAAGCTGCCTCGCGGGCTCGCCGTTGCCGCGCATCCTAATCAGACGATCGACGGCCGAGAAAATTAGGCTCCCGATAAAGTCATTAGCATGATGCCGCGGATAAACAGCGTCCTCGGGAAAGATTACGACTTAAGAAAAAAAATAAAAAAGCCGCGAGGGATGTAGGCTTAGGGTCGTCACATTGCGTGTTCCGTGCGCTTAACCTCACTGCCACCAGCCTCTCTTCCCTCCGCACGCTTGCCGAGCTCATTGTAATGTCAGACGAGACTTAGCCAAGCCTGCATTATTTAGTCGCGTGTGGCTTGCGATCCGAGCTCGTCATTATCGCCCCGCGCTGCCACCAGAAACACAAATTACTGGTTCATAAAAATTCAGATGCTACTATATGGGGACGTGGCGCGATACGTGCTCTATACACACGCTTTGTGTGTACTTTGTCTGATCTCAAAAGGCACCCAGCGTACGGTTACAACTTTACGAGTCGATTATGCGTGGATAGTGCTTCGTTACTACAATCGGTGACAGGTTAAGAGATCAGGAAAAACTCCTCTCAACTCTTTACTCCTTAGCAGAGTGAACGTTGGAGAGGAGGTCTCCTTCTCTCCAGCGTTCGCTCTGTTAAAGTGGAAAGAGGTGGGTGGCGTTTCCCCTCAACTCTTACTTAACCTGTCACCGACTATAGTGCATTTTGTATAGCTATAACTGTTCAGCTTTCGAGGCTGCATCTCTTCTTCATTCTGCTAAGGAAACAGAGAGTTCAAGGTAGTTCACAAATTAACCACTAAGAGCATACAGGCCCTGAACACATGGTTAGGTGGCGCTGAAGTCTTACGATAGTCCGCGCCTCTGCCGGCGACGATGCCAAAGACTGGAAGTTGTCGGTACACCGTATGACCCCCCCCCCCCCCCACACACACACACACACACACACACCTCTCACAAAATTCAAGACGCGGAGTTGGCGTTGCACTCCCACAGCGTGTTTGGTAAATGTGATGACTACGGTGGAGGCGTAGTAGGACTGTGCCTTTTTGCTTTTGTTGACAAAATGTCTCATACATATTCTGGGGGCTTCATTTGAAAGCCAGTCCAAATTGTATTCAAGTTATTTCGGGGATGGTAGGCGGCACTTTGCAAGAACTGTAATCCAACTCGTAAAAACGCGGGATTTTTTTTTTTTTGTGTTGTTGTGCGCATACTTTTAGACAAAGCGTTATCACTGCTGGAACAATCATCCACGATATGAACAAATATTGTTTCGAGCAAAACCGCTATTTTTTACGTGATAGCTGCAAATTTGTTACGGAGACATAAAGACAAGATTGTGGTATGTATAGGAATGCATTAATAAAAACGAGAAAGAGTTTTTTTCTTTTTTTTGCATCCCAATAAAAGCTTTTTGGGTCCATTGCGATACCATATAATTGTCTATACCGCTTAGTAAACTCCACACTGAAAATGTTGCGGCTTTTCTTATTGTGTAACGGATAAAGATTTGAATATAAATACACCGTTTCTCAAGCTTTAAACGGCGGGGTATCAATAAAAAATATTATTGTGTTTCTTTTTCTTCTTTGTAGTGCCTTGCAGCCTTGTAGTTCGACGACGGAGCCATAGAGTGCCCGGTCGCAGATTTGGAGCGCGAGGATCTGGTAGCACAGAGCATTTCTCGAAGAACCTGGTCGTCAGCGCACAGCTTTTGCAGCAGCGAGGACCCGAAACACGGTTTTCAAACCCGACGGGAAAAGAAGCGGTAGCGCGAGAAACGCGAGGAGCACGAGCGGGCATTCCATCGCTCCGGTGAAGTGTGTTTCGGAGTCTCGCCGCAGTGGGGCACCCGTTACATGACTCTCCTCTCCCCCCCCATCCGTTGTCTGCCGCTCCACATTTTCAATTTCGGCGGCCACGTCTCGTGGCGATCTGCCAGGCTTTGTCAGTATATATAGGAGGCTATGGCCGTGAACGTAGGTACAGCGCTGCGCGTGCTGGCGTCTTCAGCTCTCTAACTGTTGGAAACAAAAATGAAAAAGAAATGGCACTTCGCACGCGCATTCTACGGATACTTTCTTTTGGTTGTTTATTTGAATATTTTC
>JAZHYW010029507.1:0-42760 GCA_037355805.1 Ixodes ricinus
GGAACAGGGTAGGCCCTATTCCTCCCATGTGTTTCAGCCTATGTATGTGACCCTTTTTCTCAGGATCTGCTAGGGTTAGAGGATTCATGTTGGTATCATCGTATTTAGCTTTCTGTGTTCTCTTTACTGAACTAGAACTATTGTTATATATATTTTAGTTCTTTTTTACTTTTGTTTTTACTGGACCCTCCCAATTTTAATGCCAAAATGGACAATAAACAGCTTGTCAAACAAAATTGCCTTGATTGATTTTCATAATTCTAGTTCAGTAGACTCTCCCTTGTGTTGTCTTGCTAGTGGAAAAAAATAATGCTTCTAGTTTCTAAGGTTTCAGAGAAAAAGGGTCAAACGTCGCAAAAAAATGATGTTTTGAGATAATTGACTTTGAAGTGAAAAAAGGCGCTTTATAACAAACTCGCACTCTAGAAATGCATGCTGATGCATCAGTTTGGTGGCCACCAGCCAGGTTGTCACCTCCATAGTCAATATTTAGTTTCTTTGTTTGCTGCCTTGCTTTGCGGGCTTCTTTTGTGACGAGCTGTGTAGCCCTGTCTGCAAAGTAAAGTCGTCGCCGGTCAGCGTCCCGCAACCACTGCACCGTGAATCATCCTGGTGAAACACCAAGTAGAGGCCCGAAGTTGTCCGTTTTGACGTCTCTCTAGTCGGTGTGTCCAACAGCACTTTTCACACTTCAGAAAGTAGGTGCAGGCGACGCCAGCTCTTTGTGTTGCTTTTTCAACCAGCTGCAAGTCCCCACCGCACACTTTACACACTCAGCTTTCGGCGACGGTACAGGACAGAAGGTCGATGTCAATCAGTTCATAGTCCCAGTCACTAACTCTTGCCTTGAGCTCTTCAAAGCGTGCTGTCGAGTGCGACAGCTTCGAAGAAGACGCACACGTGGTAGCCGCTGCGTCAGGCACCAGAATGCATTGCAGGGACTCGGCGGCATGAGAAATTAACCTGTGCCGACTACCCTGGAAGCGACGCTTTTGAAATACCTTCTTTGTCTTCGTCATTTGATTAACATTCAAAATCTAGTCCTAAAGTAAATAATAAATTACCTTGCCCGTGGAAGTACGCCGAAGCAGAAGCAAAAGAACGCGCGTCGCGAGTGATACCGGCAGTGTCTGAGGATTTATGGGGCTAAAAACGTAAAAGCTAGACAGCTGTTTGCTGTTGCTGGACGAGCAATAAACATTCCGCTAAACCTAGAGAAAATCTGCGTTTTTTACTGTTTTTTTTACAACATAGGAGAGATACAGATCATGCATAGGTGTAAAAGGGGGCGTGGTCGGTCACCCCCTTGGTTTCGAAAAAGGTCATTTTTCCTGTAGATAAATCGCGCACGCTCAAATGACACAGTCGGCATTGTTCAGGAAAGACTGGGAAATCCAAATCTCTAAAAAACAAAAAATCTATTTTTTTTCAAAATTTTGCCCTACCCTGTTCCCTTAACTCGACCTCCGCCCATTTCTTTTTTTTTTATTGTCCTTTTAATTACTCTTATTTAAGAGCTTTCCTGTGTACCGCTTGGCATAGGCGTATCTCTCTTCAGCTAGCGACAGAAGGAACGACGTACCCGGCCGTCTGGTCTTTTCCCACTTGTTCTTGTCTTGATTTTGGTTTTTATAGGTTTTTGTTCGGTTTTATGGCGATTTTTAGATTCACTTACGCGGTTGCCAAAACCCTGGAGCGACTGCTGGATAACGCGACTTGGATACGAAGTAGAGACCTAAAATACAAGCTCGTTCGGGCAATACAGGTTTGACACCTGTGTCGATGTAACTTCTCTGAAATCGTATACATATTAACAACTTGGAAGTTGGAAGGTCGATTGCCCATCAGCCATACGTAATAATACGGGGAAATTATTTAGCGGTTAAGCTGTAACCATATGTAGCTAACTGGGACAACTACGGTCCGAATGTGTGTGTTAATCAATGGTCACAGGGAAAGTCTCAGACAAAGTTAAAGGTACCATAATAAATGCACAATGTAAGTGACTGCTGTGACTGGCAACGCGCCTTTTGCGTTTCCGGGGTAATGTTAGTGTGTCGCGCAGCGTTTTTGAGTGATTACACAGCGTTGGGATTGTTTTTGTGTAGTTCCCGAAGGAATGCAGATGTATACGGACTTCAACGCAGCACTGTGAGTGGGTAGCTTTGCGTGGCGTTATACGTATATTCCGAAGCTGCACCCATTTTTCTGCTCAGCCACAGCTGCAACTTCAAATTTGATTGACTCTGATGCTTTAAGGGAACAAAATTTGGCCAGGTAAACACAGCGTCACATAACCAGTATTTAGTAATTTTTTGCTTAGATAAACAGAAAATAATAAAACCTGTAGGGAGGAAGACAGAGAGCACAGTTCTTTCAACAAGCAACAGACATTTAATGATGCCATTCTCTACGCGTCAGCACTTACCTTCCCTGACCCTTTCCTGACTGTAGTGATCTTCACGGCTAAAGCAATGAGGTATATAGGAAACCTCCAACAATCAAGTATTTCATCCTAAAACTTAAAATTGCGCTATACCTATACGCTGGAATGCAAGAGGCACGGTGGCTTCGAGAACACCATAAGAAAAGAAACTCCGCTAATTTTTAAAAAGTTGGCGGTTACGATCCTCTTCAATGCCGTTAATATTTAAAAAAATAAAAAGGAGAAATCCATTGTTCCACAAAAATGTCTCTTTTTGCTGCTAAGAGGAAAGTCTAAGAATTCTAAGTGGAGAGTCAAAACAAAAGTGAAAAATAAAGTTGGAGAGAAGTTTATTTTTCAACTTTGTTTTGACTCTCCACTTAGAATCCTGCCATCCTGGCATGTTCGTGGACAATGTTTCCTGGCCTTTCAGAGGACTCCAAGACCGCGCATACACAGCTTTGATCAGCGCTACAATTAAACGAGCGCACGGGAACCATTAGCTTCGGCTTCGTTGCCAGAAAAGCCTTCACTCTTTATAGATGGTGGGGCTTCTGCTCGGACACGCTTATCTCAGTAGCCGAAGTTTCAAGCACGTGGAGCTTCTCCGCGTCTGTTTCGCGCTGGGCCATTATATGTCGGTAAACAGAAAAAGGGGCTATGAATACGGGTTTAGGTTGACGGGAAGACCGCGGAAGAGAATCCGGGGCTGCAAGAAAACGGCGGGACACCTGTCGAGTGCGGCTTTATTCACAAGCAGTCGGTTCGCTGACGGTGTCCACGCGAGCCTATGAAAAAAGTTTGAATTGTTATGCAGGTTTTAGTAGAGATTTTTTGTGTATTTCAGAGGAAACAGTTTGGTTATGGTGATACTGTATTCGAAAAAGGGGGGCTGTTTATGTCGTCCTCTTTTGAGTTCAGCGTTTTTCTGTGTGCGGGTTTAATTTCCGTGCACGGATATGAATCAAACTCAAATAGTTATCGTGCCCTTCCCCCCCTCCCCCCGCACTCCAGAAGAAAAAAAAAAAAAAGAAGGAAGGTCCGCTTCACGCACACACACACAAAAAAGTAAGTGTTCAATGACTTCCATAAGATCGCGCGTCACCAACTGTCTTTACCCGACTATGCGAACGATTTTTCGCAGTATTCAGACGGCTCACAATATTCCCAAACATATCGGTCTGACATCGCGTGAAGGCGTTTTTCAGCACCCAAACGCTTGCGTGCCGGCCGTTTTCAAACGAGGCTCTCTATATACACCCAAAACCGTCCTCGCAAACCTGCTTCCACCGACAAGAAAATTGGCGTGCAACTCTAAACGGATATTCACAGCTTCGGAAAGCCGTAAAAACGCTTACAATAAATAGTTGGGGTTGTGTGGATACTTATACAGCGTGTAGTTGGTCTGCCATTTAAAGTTGCGACGAGTCACTCGCTGTAGATGAGCAATTTAGCCAGTGCTGTACAACCGCTAGCCTGGGGTCTTTAACGTGCACCACGCAGTAGTGATACACGACCGCACGCCGGTACGATGCTCATCCAGATCGAAACGGGCAGGGGTGGGGCTCAAACCCAGGATCCCTGGGTTCTGCAGAGCGAGCTTTCGCTCCACGCGCGTCGAGCTGGGTGTGCGCAAAACGCTTACAAAGAAACACACACTGTTTCTCACGCCGCGTGGCGCGTGCGAGAAAGCAGCATGGTAAGTATACGAAGTCAGCACGGTTACCCAATATGATCAGTCACGGCTCGGTCTCTGTGTTCGCGTCTTTCACAGTGTGAATCCTAGACGAAGCATGGGGCGTGGGATCCGGCCAACTCGTCGAAAGCCAACTCGTCGACGGCCAACTCGTCGACGGCCAATTCGTCGAATAGGCCAATTCGTAATAGGGCAATTCGTCGAAGGGCAACTTGTCGAAAGGGGCAATATGTCGAAGGGCGATTCATCGAATAGGTTGAATGACGGTCCGAGGTAAAATTTCGTGGTTTCTTGTTACATTCTGACCTAAATCTTTATTTGTGTTAGGACTAGGGACAGCGCCCTTCTTGAGTTACAAGACGGAAAGAAAAATTACAAGAGGGCGAAGACAGGACAGTAGCTTGAGACAAGTTGAGAAATGTTAACTTCGGGATCGTCCTTTTTTTTCTTTATTACATTTTGTAATGAGCCACCGCAGACTGTCGAAGCGAAGCGGCGTGACTGGTGGGCCAGGCGTAACGGGTGGGCCGAGTAGGTTAACACCCGCCCCAGTGATACATGCACGACGTAGTGATCGTCTCCCACTGCACCGTGAAAGCGGAGAAAGCTGCAAGTTCGACAAGAAACAGCACACTCTAGGTCTATTACCGTGAGGCGATATTACGAATTACTATAGGGAAGGATTCGTTTTAAAATTTCAGGACAAAAATGATATATATTATATGAATTTGAAACAGCGGCGACCAGTTGGCCTCTTCGACGAGTTTCCCTTCGACGAGTTACCCTATGACGAATTGGCCTATTCGACGAATGGGCCGCCGACGAGTTGGCCGTCGACAGTGCTGACGAAGACTGCGTATCCCCTGTCGTACTTTTTGCTTTGGATCCGTTCTTCTTTCTGCTCCTTTCTCTGCGGCGTAATGTATTATCGATGCGGCCGCCATCCGGTATGGGGCTGGGTGCTGTCTCGCGTGCATAAGTGCGGCCGCGTTTCCCGCGAAGCCGAGCGAGCGAAGCCGTCGGACGGCTTGAAGAATGAGTTTCGTTCAACGGGCACTTCAGCCTTTAGCGCCTGAGTGCGTGGTCGCCGTCCTAGCGTCCCCCCCCCCGCTCCCTTCTCTCTCCCAATTTTTTTTTAATCTTTCAATTGTGTTTTTTGGATGTTTGTGTTGCTTTTTTTGTGGTGCTTTTCCATTTGAGGTTCGTTTGTCTTTCCAGGGGTGTCTTCTGTCTGGCCTCGATGTCCCCGCGTTGATTTGTCTTGGAACGCGGTGCCGCTGTTTACACTTGCTCAGGGTGTTGCGCATGCCATGTTTCATTTGTTCTTTTTTTTGTTTGTTTAATAGGTTGTTATGTTTGGAAAGTTTGTGCATCGCAATGCCTAACCTACCCTCTTATGGTTCGTTGGAACAGCAGGAACAAAGAACTTTATCTTTACGCTGTCAGTTTGAATTCGATAAACACACACACAGACACACACACACACACGCACACGCACACACACACACACACACACACACACACACACACACACACACACACACACACACACACACACACACACACAGACAGAGCGTAATATAACAGTGTTCAGGTTAAGTAACAAACTGAAAGCGGGGCTGAAATGAGTTGAGACTTCGAGTAAATGAGGCCACTGAAACTTTAGTCTAATAAAATCTTGCGGCTAATGACTTTTCTTACATTTATATCTGTGTTAAAAAAACACACACAAAATTTTGGATGAAAAATACCTTCGAATTGAGGTCATACATGTCCAGAACCTAACTCACTAATATTTGTTGTTGTCGTTGGGGTATGAATTTCGAAATGTTCTTTCATGGAAAAGAACCAGTTGACTGCATGTTTGGTAATAGTTCAACTTTCTTTGCTAGTTTTTGACAGTGTAATCCAAATAAAGCTTTTAAACGTGTCAACATTTTTTAGATCAAAAACATTTTATTACTTGTTGAAGCTAAAACGCAGTTTCTCCCCTATAACGACTGATAAAGTATTTCATCCCCATATAAAAAGAAAGGGGAGACGGGGGGAAAAGGGGGGGGGGTCGTTTTTAGCTCTCTGTACGGTCCTTACATTTAACGTTAAGGTACTGCAATTTCTAGCTACCAAATAACTTTCCTACGCCCATAATTCCCGCCATAATTCGATTACTTGCCTCTTTTCGGGTGAGATGAAGGGTCGTTTTCTAGCTTATTCTACACCGATAAAATTAAGCATGCCATCGAGAAGCTAGCCGGACTGCCGCAGATGTGTTAATTGTTTTGTGGAGCTTCTCAAGGGACGAGGTGGGAGAGGACTGTTTAATCGAATTCAGCTAGAAGGAGACGGAGGAAAGTGATGATTCTTCAGATGAGTCGTTGGGAGTGATCATTTATTGAACGGCTTCTGCTCTTGGACTTCATCGAAGAGATAAAGAGAGAGGAAATAGAAAGAGAGAGAGACTTTATTATAAAAAAGCGGTAATTTACCAAATAGACATAAAAACACGCCTAGTTTTTCTTCTAGTTTGATGTAAAAGCATTTTCACATAAACAAAGTTTTGCTATACCCAGAAATAATAATACTAAAGAATTAAACCTGTCATGCAATAAAAATGTAGGCTTTTTCGTTTAATGCTCTAAAGCCATTCGTGATTCTTAACTCAACTAAATTGCTAGAGCGACAAGGCTTTTTTTCTTCACGGTATGTAAAGACGCGCCTTTTTAGACTGTGAAAAGTCTAATCTTAGATAATATTTTAAAGTTTATTAAACCAACAACGATCCGGAATTTCAACGCGAATTCTGAACAATATAAAAGAAACTAAATTGTGCGTCTTATTTTGTGATTCCAAAAATTACGTAACAGGGATTGATTTCTTCTTGTTTTGGTTTTATTTTGACGAATAAAAAATAACAAGTATGCCAATTAATGGTTTTAGTATATACGTTTTCCAGCTGTATGAAAATATCAGTGACTCATATTCCTCATTTGCTCAAAAAAATGTCAGGCATTGCACTCATAAGATTTGTTGCACCCATTTGTGAGGTGAGAACATACTTCAATAAATGTTGCGTTCGAATAGAGCGGCAAAAGTGGGGAACATTTACACCGCGGCTGAGTTCCCTAAGAGTCCGACCTAAAAGAATAAAGAACCTATATTTTTTTTTCTGGTTTTGTACGTTCCTTTTTTGTACTCATTAAGCACATTATATAGTTTTTTTTATTTTGTTAAACTATTAAAATGTAGGAAACGGATCATCCCATTTTTATCGCTTCTATGCACCTTATGTTTTGGAAGTCGAGGCGGGGCTACCCAGCCTCGTCAACTGGAGCGACAAACAGAAATTTTTGTCGACACCACAAAGTTGCGTGTCGCTGATGCTTTCCAACTGAAACGACCAACACCCCCGACAAACGCCGACAAGCGCCGACAAACGATCGACGATGGGCAAGTTCTTGTTTGTCCTCGGACTTGAAGCGCCGCCAAGCAGTCCCACCGAGGAACATCTCCCGGAGACGAATTTATCCTCCTCGCCCGCTTTTACCCTCAAGGTTTTTTGTGTGGTCGGTTTTTAGGTCGAGCTTATAGAGAACTCAGCCGCGGTGTAAATGTCCGCCACTTTTGCCGTTGTCTTCCGAAGCCACATCTATTGAGGAAAGTTCTGACCTCACAAAGGGATAGAACAAATCTTATGAGTGCAATGCCTGACACTCTTTGTGTAAATGAGAAATATGTATCGCTGAAGTTTTCATATGGCTCGAAGACGCATGAACCAAAACCATTGAATAGCATACTTGTTTTTTTCCTTTTTATTGATCAAAATAAAACCAAAACAAGAAGAAATCAATCCCTGTTGCGTAATTTTGCTCATGGTGACTGTGTTTTCCGTTCTGTCCGGGATAAAGATAACAAAAAAGCTGAAAAGTATGAACTGTTAAATCAATTTGTTTTTGTCTTTCTTTCTATTTTTCTTTTTTTGGCCACCGGGGAAATGTTTAGGAGTTTTCCAATCTCATGCAATACAGACTGCGCACTTACAAAAGCCATTGGATTTTTTTTTTTCAACCCGTTGCATTGGGTAGCGTTTGCTGGAGCTGGAAATAGAACTTACCCGGTCGTTTTCTCGAACCGCGATGGCCCGAGGAGTGCAAGCTAGGCCGCCGTCCCTGCTTTGAAACGTGCCTTTTTGGCACGAGCGATCGCCCCGCGAAAGCACGTTTCCATTCCGCGACGTCCCTTTTTGTCCCTTAGCTCCAGGGTTACTATGTCCATCCTTAACCAGCTCGCCCCTGTAGTCCCCGCTTGCCCTGAGCAGACTAAAGTGAAGACCAATGGCGGTGATGATATGCCTCGGTGATCGATTGCAATTAGGATCGTAACGTTGGCAAATTGTCAGTGCTCGCTCCTACGTACCGCAATCATGACTATCCCTTTGAGGGACAGGTTCACTTCCTGATAAAATTTCGAATTAAAACTTTGCACATGGCAGTAAAACACCCTAAATATGTACCTCAAATAACTTTTGGCGAAAACCTATGTATAGAGAGGTCAAACGTAGGTGGTGCATTTGCGAGACCACTGTACCATACCAGGTCCAAAAATAAATGAATAAAGCCGAAATTTCTTTTCCACGCAATATTTTATAATTTATTTGCTACAAGGTTTATAAAGGTGCAGCTTTTTTTAGAAACACAAAATATGTTATATTGCAATGACAACGGTAGTTCTTAATTGTTTCAGTGAGAAAAGACTTCCGTTCGTCACTTTCGATGGAAACCAAGAAAGCAGTTTCGGGTGCCCTGCAGGCAAAGGCCAACGTTGCACACTTCGCACATCCATCGTGTGCGGCACGGATTATCTTTTGTGCTGCGTGACGCACACCTTCTCGACGTGGAGTGTACTTGGAGATGGCTAACCTTGTTGTAGCGTATGTCTTGTGGCACGTGTGGCTTGTAGGAAGGGAGTTCGACTTTTCGCTTTTTATGCGGGTTGAGGTCTGGAGCACCCACGAGTCCTTCCGCGACTTGCAATTTGAATTCGTTCAACGACGGAACACGCTCCCCCATCGTAATTTGCTTTAACAAGACGTGGGCATTCACAACACTCACATCCATGAAATGAAAAAAAATTCTGTGCCACCATTTCTTACTTTTGCGATCCACTTCATAATACGATTTCAGCATATCTGCCTTATCGACGTAGCCCATGTGCTGGTTGTAGTCAATGATGACTTGGGGACAGGAAACGTCTTCATGAGCTCCGACTTTTCGCTTCCTCTTCACGGTTTTAGTTTCCCAAGGAGTGTGAGCATTAGATATCAATGTGGCACATCTCTTGTCTTTCCACTTGAGAACGAGCATTTTGTCATCAGGACACATCCTCCAATCGACGTCCCCTCTTTTGAGACCGGCATCTGTACAGAGCTGGGGCAGTTGCTTACGATTAGCTCGCACGGTTCCTGTAGCATAGATCTGAGCGCTTGTGAGATGTTCAACCAGAGGTACGGATGAGAAATAATTATCGAAATAAACGTGATAGTTTTTTCCTTTGAGGCATTCGGTGAGGTCTCGTACAACTCGCTCGCCTAGACCTTGCTCGCTGCTTTGGTTGTCTGCCTTACCCGCATAGATTTGGAACTGGCAGACACGTTTCGTCAGCACGGGTCCACACCTTGTAGCCACGCTTGATGGGCTTCATGGGCATATATTGTTTCAGCGCAGACCTCCCTTTGAAGCGAATCATGGACTCGTCAATACTCTGGTTTCGGGATGGAGAATATTTCGTGAAAAACGTTTGCGCCAGTTTATCAAGCAGTGGACGCACCTTGTAGAGCTTGTTGAAGCCCGGGGATCTACGGTTAGAAACAACGGCATTGTCGTTGAGGTGGATGCTCGTCAAGAGTGCCCCGAACCGACGCATAGACATCTGCCGTGAGACAAACGGGTCTCTCAGGCGTTCGCGGCTTGACCAGAAATCCCTGTAGCTTGGTAGCTTCTTTATGCCCACAAGCATGTTGATGGCCAGGAATGTTTTCATCTCTTCTTTATTAGTTGGGGAAGAAGCTTTCCCCGTCTGCGTTGCGTAAAGGTTCGTCTGAAAGACAATGTCCTCAATGAAGTCTTCAGGAACTAATTCCAGGAAGACGTCCGCCGGCCGCTTGTCTTGTGTGAGACACAGACTCTTATATAGCGCTGTAGTCTCGTTGTATATATGTACAGCTTGTAGAGGGAAAGGAATTAAAGAGCACGCGCCTCGCGCTTCGCGCTGGGCTGGACATTCTATCAAACATGGTGTCAGAAGTTCGGCACTGTCCACAGGTCGGCTGAGGAGCCGAGATCATACTGGGTAGACACTGGCGATACGTCCGTTCGCCGCAACCGGACACACTTAGTCCCGATGCCTTGAAGCAACCACCGAAACCACCCAACATCGAGAAAGTACACCGAATGTGTCCCTGTCCGTTCCTGCATGTACCGACACGAGCCACACACACACGAAAAGTGGAAGATGTGTTGTTCAACCAAAACGTTACGCCACCTGACTTTTCCTTGTTAGAAAGGGGAAGATGTGAGACACAGACTCCTATATAGCACTGTAGTCTCGTTGTATATATGTACAGCTTGTAGAGGGAAAGGAATTAAAGAGCACGCGCCTCGCGCTTCGCGCTGGGCTGGACATTTTATCAAACAATTTTGAGCATCAATTTTCAAGCTGTCTTGCACGCCAGATGACTCAGCACATGCGTTTAGTTGTGGCCTGTGGTCTTTTTTTACCCAACGCTTCGCCGATGAACTTGTTGGTGTGGAGCACGCCATGAGGTCATCGTCGGAGTCCTGCGAGCTTTCCGACTCAGATGGTTCCGCATCACCTTCTTCTATCTCGGTTTCGTCATCCGTGGTAGATTCTCCGGATTCATCGTCTGAAGGTATGTCTTCAATGACAACATCGTGTTTTCTCCGACCATAGAACGACTTCGACCCAAGTTCCATTCCTATAAAAACATATCTAATTTCTGAAATACTCAAGCGTTTGATAAGTGGAAATATATGCCTACATTATGCAAAAAATGCGACTGGAATACACGAACCAAAAGCTTGTATGCTTATTTTGTAAAATTTACTATCATGCAATGTTTCGGTACAGTGGTTTCAAAAATGAACCACCGCAGTTTTTTGCCAGCCGAAAGCTTAGAAATGAAGATTGATCTTAGTAAGAAGTATTACTTTCCTCTGGCGAGCTGATAGAAAAACTTTCAGAACAATTTTCGATTTCATGGAACGTGAAACAGATGGAGTGACGCGTTGATGTGAACAAGTGGAAGCCACGTGTTGAACAACGTTTTTCCAGCGTTCTAAAAAACAGCCGTGCAAAATAATGGAAATATTTAACGTTCCTGTCGAGAGAGGGCGCCACGGACCTGCAGAGCGCGGCGGTTTCAAATGGATGCCACTGTCCGTTTTGCTCTTGGGCGACGTTTTTTTGGTGGTATCATCTTGAAACCACAATCCCTCAGAGGGCTATAAGAAGTCAGTGCATGGGAATCTCGGAGCAAACTTTCATGCTTACAAATACTCATCCGCTGGATTTAAACCCCACCCGAGGTGATGCTATCCCGATGGAGGCTTATTGGCTGTGCAACTTTGATTTTGTTGGGGGTTCACCTATATGGCTAATTCACACGTTTGCGACTTCCTCGGACCGAGTGCCTTGAAACCTCATAAAATCTCTTACGACGAAAGAACATACTGGCGCCAGCTATCGGGTAGCAGTGGAATACTTGGTGGTCCGTATATTTCCATTTTCTTTCGCGCATCATCCTTTCTTGGCTCGAAAAACGCTTGGCAATGTAATAAACGACCATTTCTCGAGTATTACATATCGTTGGCCTCGCAAATGCCGCAAAACCTTCGCTCCAGTGAAATGCAGTTCCAGGGTCACCGCATAGATGGCACCGGGCGGCGTGCCTGTGTGTCCTCTCGTCGTAAGGTATGTTAAGAGGTTTTAAGGCGCCCTGTTATAAGGAGGTGCAAGTATGTGAACGGGCCTTTAGGGTTTTTTCGGTTTCGATTTTGAGTGCAAGCAGTCAAATCTGTCCCCTATTTTTCGTTGATGCACCCAAAATTTGCCCCACCCCGGCTTCGAAATAACCCTGCAGCCCCTTTCATTTACGCCCAAACAAACATTTTGTTGAAATTATAAAATGCTTTTTGACGGAACCGCCGAATCTCAAAAATGTGTCCGTCTTTCCGTTCGGAGATTTCCAAGCTAAATTTAGCAAGAAAATTGACATCAAGTGACGTCAAGTCACATGACGTTAATCTGTACACCAATCACCGTCGCTACGCTGCAATATTTATCAATTTTCCCTCTACATTTAGCGAGCAAGTTGATGGAAAAATATAGGTTATTTTCACTCCCCGAATCAATTGTTTGATGTCTTCAAAACAAATTTCAGCGATCACTCCTTAAACTCATAAATCATTCCATGCATTATAGAACTTGAAAAATAAAGGTCGCTGCCATTTTTTCACATACATTTATAGCAAATGGTAAGCCTAAAAGTCCGAGGTTAGTTAACATAGAACGTCACATAGGTATGTATGGTTCGCTTCCAAAAAAGAGAGAGAGAGAAAAAAAAGGCGACATGGCGCTCCATTGAGAAAATTTCAACCGATTGTAAGTATTTTTCTCCCGAGCTTTGAGCATGCAGTAAAATAATGTGGATCTAAGACAAGAGTCCCGGCCACGGATTCACCGTGAAATAAACTTGGACGAAATTGAAGGAAACGCTCGGGTCGTCCGCCGGGGGTGAAGCGATATGAGAAGCGCTTCCTCTCTATACGTCTTTATCGTTTCGCGTCTTTACGGTATACGTATGTATTTTTGCTTTCTTTATCACAGAGTGTTTACTTTTCGTTTCGTGAGTTCTTATGGATGAACGGGGTTTATCATGTTTGCTATTTGAAAGGCAAGTTTTTTTTTCTTTTTTTATTTGTTTTGATTTTTCGGAATGTTCGGAATCGTTTTCCCGTAGTGCACTATCTCTGCCCCTACGAGTCCATTTTAGAACGAGCGGACGGTGATATCCAAAAAAAAAAAGGGGGGGGGTGAAAAAAAAACATGCAAGAAAACAACAACGTTGGTGAAAGGGGGGGGCAGGGAGAGGGGGGAGTTTGTTGTACGAATTGCCTTCTTTCACAATCGATGGGAAGTCGTTTCTTCAGGCGCAATTTGCGAATCGGGTTTTGTTTGTATGCGTTCTGTAGTTTTCACTCCGAATTGTTTTGTTTTAAACGAAGAGGGCGCAGAAAAAATGGTATAGAAAAGCAACTTTTTTTCAAGTCACTGGCATGTTCGATTGCCTCCAATCACTTTTTCGTTCTACGTGTTTTTTTTTTCGTTTTTTTTTTCGAGAAGAATAGGTAATCTAATCGTTCTTTCCACTTGGGTGTACAAGAAGAAAGGGGAGCCATAGATAGGATGGTCTCTCAAGAAAACACGAATGATATAGTAAAACAAAAGAGAAGAATTTGGTTTGGAAAAAAGTGGAACAACTGTTGGGAAAAAAATCAGGAACCAGAGGTTTTCCTTTTAATATCTTTTTCAGGAGGAGAAAGATGGTAGAGCGTAGGAAATGGGAAGGGGTAAAGGAGAATAGGTGAGGCCGGCAGGCATAATTTGTCCATTTTGGGGGAGACGAGAGCCAAAGCGGCGGAATGCATCAAAAATGAAACATATATGGCACAAAAAATAGCAAAAAAAACGAGGAAAGAGATACAATAAGGAACATGTCACAGGAATATTGAATGAATGATGGGAAGAAACTGAAAAATAAAAAAATTAGATAAAAAAAAAACATTGATTGATCGCGTACGCACCTCAGCTTTCTTTCATTTTCAGATCAGACAAAAGCTGCGTCGAATATTCCGTCATTGGTTTTATTTCTCCGTTTGTGTTGTTACGATCTTATCTTTCTCCGGGCTTCTCGACAAATTCAAATTGCGGGGGGGGGGGGGAGGGACGACTCGCTTCCTCTCTGTTTTTGATCACATCTGCTTCATCTCTTTTTTTCTTTGAAAATTTCGATTGCAAACAAAGCTCTTTTGTGTCAACCTCTCTCTCTTTTTGTGCGGCGCTTGATACAACAAGAACATTACTCTCTATTTGTTTCTTCCATACCCGTTGATAAAAACCTGTATTTATACTTTCTACGTGCCTTTGTTTGTGCGACACGTGTGCACGACGCGTGTATGTTTCTTAAGCTTGATCGATTCGCCGATTCCAGTGAACAAAAAGGTTGTATACAAACCCAAATGCGGATTTTGGCATTTAAAAAAAGGCACATGAAGGCGTTTTCGTTGCTCACACAGGCGTGTAGATATGAGTCGTATCTTTAACAAACTGACTGAATGCATAATAAAGTAATAAGCCTATATACGCATATTCTGGTTCGTTGTTGTGGTTGTCGGCTTATCTGAATAATACGTTGCTCAACTGCAGTTCAAGGAGTCAAGACAGTCAAAAATAAAACCCGAGATAAATGTATCGCTAGAACGCATTAGATGTTACTATAGATTTGTTAAATTTGTGTAGTGAACAGTGCGCAAGTTTCGAAGATAAATTCAATTGAATCACGGGACCCTCGTATTCTCACATTCAGGAAGACCACCATATTTGAACAATCGGTGACGTTGTCCGCCTTGTCTCTTCATATACATTGCTTGCCTGTGACGTCACTGGATCACGCTGGTGGTCATTGCTAATTGTTGCTGCTCTTGAGAAACAAATTCAATAGTGCGAAACGTGTGCTCCACAAGGAGCAGAAGGTACGCAATGCCATCAGAATGGCCGCGGATGTGACCTCAGTGCAAACCACGTATATCGTGCCTATGTCTGCCAGTAGTGACCCGAGCGGCGCGGCGGCTCAATTCCGACCGTTCTTTTACATGCACTTGCAGGCTTGGCTCTCTCAGCGCTAGAACTGCTTGGGTTTTCGACTTCCTTATTTTTATTTTTTTCAAGCTGATGAGTCTACGGCATCACTCGCTCGTCGTCGGAGCCTTTTCGGCAGACCAGGAGCAAAGAGCAGGCTAGGGGGCAAGGAGATGAGAGCAGCAGCGTAGCGTAAAGCGCTCAAGTGTGGCCAGCATGAAGAAACCTACAATGAGCAAACTTTCAACTATACGTATAGGCCGGGTATAGGCTATATGGACGCCACAATTTGGGTCCTCTGGGCTGCAAGCTACGTCAAAACTCCCTAAAAAAATGCCTGGTCACAAAAAAAAAATATTCAACATCGACATTTTTGTTCTATTAATTATTACAGCTTTAATATATGAGAAATAGGGTGCGTATAAAGAAACATATTAGCATGTTATATCAAAAGGAATCTACCTTTTGCCTTTATTGTGAAAAATTAACTGTCGCACGGAGCGAACCGACGTCATCAGCTTTTGAAGCCGCGCCAAACGGCACCTTCCCCTGTCCCAATGGAGCAAAGCCTGTCGTCTGTGGCAGGAATCTGACGGATAGTCTGCCATTGGCTGGCGCGCGTCATAGTTTCAGGAAACGAGTCTCTCATTGGCTCTCGCGTCACGTAGTTCCGAAAAACGCCACCAGAGAAGCCCTCCCAATGGCGGCGCAGCGCACGCAGCGGCCCGGCCGCCGGTAAAGGCGCATTCACACAGCTGAAAAACGCGCGTCGTGGTGTGATTTTTTGGGTTATTTTTCTATTACAAAAACTCGGGCGCCGAGGTGGACGACGCAGGGAGACGACACTCCTGGACCCAATTTTTCCCTCGATGCGTGCGCTTGAGTCAATCAGTGAGCGACCGGACGTGGCGTGTCGCCCTTTCCTGGTTAGGACATGTTTTCGCCATTTTTATTTTCGATTTACAATGAAGGCGAAAAGGCAGAGAGGGCGGGGGATTGATGCAGTCGCCAAACGTGTTTGGAAGCATTTCAGCGTGGAGAGAAGCAAGCCGATTGTAACATCTGACTGTGAGCAGTGCTTTATGTGCGTGCACGACGCCGTGAAACTCCTCTTCATCGTTTGCGCGAAAGCCGCCACCGAAGTTCGCATGCAGTGTGTTCCGAGTCCGACCTCCGACTCTGCAGGGAGCAATCACTCCCAATGTGTTTTGTGTCTTCATTGTGTGCACGCCACCACTACGGAATATAACAGTTCCCCTTCGAAAACACTATCGCACAAGCTGCGTGCAATGTTAAAGGTACGGACGCGCGGGCGCGGGCGTAGCACCGTGCTTTGTTTGCACAAAAACGCGGCAAAAGAGCACCTTCTGAAGCTGCTCGCTTGAGTCCGTGCCTTTCGCATATGCTCCACACAATCGGAATGTAAATGGATATGTAATCATCGCCATTATTCATTCAGTGAAGACGGTTGTCTCCGAGCGCATATGCAATCGCGAAGGCAAGGCAACACTCATCGTACGAAGCAGACGAATGAAATTAATTCCGTGTTCTCTCGACAAACGCGAGGTTCCCCGAGAAGACGCCGACGTCGGGTGGCCCTGTGTGAATGCTTCGTCTTTTTCGACACCGGCGTCAACGTGGACCGCAACGAGCATTTTTTGCTCAGTGTGAATGCGCCTTTATGGGTGCGGGCCTGGCCGCAGAGCCCGCACGGGCAAACTCCGGAGGGGCTGCACGGCCGAGCTCAGCGAGGCGCGGCCACTTCTCGAGAGCGTGCGCACGACCGTCGGCAGCTACCTCGGCAGTAGCGAAACGTGGCGTTCCATACCAGTAAGCCGCAGACGAACTGAGGGAGCGGAAGAACGACATTCATGCTTTCGCATTTACAACTCTAAAGAAGTGCTTAGGTGACCTCGGAATTTTTTGTGTCCTGTCCCCTTTAATGCTTTCAATTTCAACAATTGTACTGACATTTTACCGCCATGCATCACAGCTGTGTAGCTTTAAATAAATATGACACTTTATGAACAACCACATTGCACCAACCATATCTTATTTTAACAAGGGAGGGCACAAACCACCGTAGGTTAATCCAGATTTTAAAAACGAAAAATACACACGAATATATTGCTGGCCTAAACCTGCGTCGCACAGTTGGTCATTGTTCGTAGAGAAATGGTGAGGCCTGGCGCCTCTATTATGATTCCACTACGTTAGATTGGATTATTGCAACACTTGCGTTTTAGTCTCCTTCGAAAAATAATATGAACGCCAACACGAGTCTCATCATCAAAACATCGATAATTAGAATCTGGTGCTTGTTGAAGACATCATTATTGTTACATTGGAGCTGTTGAGGGCTAGTTTCCCCAGAATCATGTCCGTCAGCAAACAAATGATGGCACGAAACGCTAGACAGCTACCGGCATCTATAAGCGACGGCGGCAACCAGACAACCGGCTTGCCGGTTGTTAGGTTGCCGCCTTCGCTCAATGATGGGGGTAGCTGTCCAGCCTTTCCACTGTGGCTTGCCGACTTGCGGCCGGCCATTACTTCATTCCCATCATGGTACAGCTTCGCTGGTCTTCCTTCTTCACCAGAGTGGAAAGGCTGAAAGTCTTTTTCTTAAGCGAGACTGGTAGTAGACGTTCATTTTTCAACACGATCCGTGTAGTTCGAAGCGTTTCTGAGGATATTTGATAAACCGACAAAGTAAGGTTGATGCGCGTGAGCTTCAAAATAAAGGATGCATTGAAACAACGAATGAGAACCAATGTTCTGCCAAATTTAGAATAGAAAGCCGACTAGGTCTTTTTTTTTTTTTGATGCAACGTGTTAACATGTCAGGTCAGGTGAGCTCACATGGCGATTTTCAAAAGAAAATATTACCCATTTATTTAAGCTAAGCAAAAAAAAAAAAGACAGCTCCAAGAGAAGTCGAGAAGAATTTAAATAATATAATACGCACGTCTAATTTAAAAACAAAACAAAAATACTTACGTTAGCTTATGTTGATGCGCTGGCTTGCTACCTTGGAAAAGTGAGTTTAAGGCGGAGCATACTGCTGTAGCGATATGTTTGATCCGTAATTGTTTCATACGCTAAGTGCTTGTAATTCTCATAAGGGTGCACATGTTTCCATTTTATATTACTTTTGAAAATCTTTTCTCTTAGTAAGTAGTTTCACTATAACGTTACTTCCAGAAACCAGTTCAATCACATTATATTTTTATGGCGTGAAAAAGGCTGTCAAACATTATTACAATATGCTGAAATGTTCAGATGACAATGACCGATGCGTTACATTCAGGCGCACTTGGTTGTTTCTGATTTCGAATGCACCGAGGCGGCGGACGAACAGATTTGGTTAGAACTTTAGGTGGGCACGGAATGATTGAATTAAAAATGTTTAATACAGGAAGTTACACCAAACCCTCGATATTGACTTGAGGCACCAATAAATAGATATCAGTTTTCACATTCAACTCACATTTTTCCAAAGTAGTTTTTTAATTTTTTTAATTAAAGGCTTTTATACATACATAAAAGCATAATTTAAAAAGCGGTTTTATAAAACAGCAGCATACAAGTATCTTAGAAAAGAAACTATTAGCCAACCATAACTTTAGGATTACAAAAGAAAACGTTCAAGACAGCTAAAATTCTCTAAACCTCCCCAAGTTTCGTAATTTTTTTCGTGACTCATTCTTTGTAGTGCAATACTTCAAAAAAGACAAATATAACAATGGTTATTCGACCGGCTAGCATTTTAAGCTGTTTTCTAACATAAATAGCATGAACATGCACTTTCCATGTGGATATTTCTGTTTGGGGGGGGGGGGAGGGAGGCCTCAGGGCAGGCATATATTATGACCTTAAATTATAAACATAAAAAAGGTTTGTACTTTTGTAAGCCCTTATTTCTCTGCTTCAAATATCGAACTCACAAAACACGGTCGAAAGATCGAAGGTATTTTTAATTTAACTTTTTGCATAGCCTAAAGTTTGTTTCTCATTTTATCCTGAATTAATCTTTTTTAAATTTTATTTCTCTAATTTATAATAGTACAGTATTGCATTTTGTGGATTGTGCATTTTATTTATTATGTCTACATTTATTTTATGATGGGGCAAAATAAACCTCCAATGCGCGCATTTCAATGGTTTGCTCATCTACTTTTATTTTTTGGTGTGTACTCTCTTTTCTTCTGCGCGGATTTTTCCATCTGATAATTGCTGTGCTGATTCTGAATATTATTGATATAAGTTCCTGTTTTGTGCAATATCGAAATATATGTGCGTGCTCGCTGCTCTTTTCTGGTATTTTAGTAATTAATTTGTTTATGCTAATTTTAGTTTCTAACTTCTATTTGTAAACAGAACGCTTACGCTAAAGAAAACTTGAAACGTAATTTTCAAAAGACTTCCTCCTGCCAGAGTTCATAACCCTGTACAACTCTCCCGGGTAAAGTTATAATAAGTAATAGGACCTATAATTCTCCCGTGATTAGGCCAAAAGAACGCATCTTAACATGAAGATTTCAACAATTATAATCTTTTCACCGTGGATTTGGTGGAGTGTCCCTGGTTTACTATATAGGTGGTACTGTGTTTTGTTTTGTTTTTTAATCGGAAAGGTAATATATTAGGACTTGTATTGTTTTTCCTAAATAGACTCCTTCAATTACGTACTACACTTCCAAATAAAAGAGGCGTGCAATAAAAGGGTAAAGGCAAAGAGAGAGAAAACAAATTACGAATACATTACTAAAGAACGCAAGGATACACTGAAATATTTAAGTGCGAGGTAGAAGACCCCCAAAGCTTTACAATCCGACTTCTAGCTTTAAACCAAGAGCTGAAGAAGTCTCGCGATCACATATGGGGTTGCAGAGTTCGAGCGAAACACACAAAGGGTGATAAACAGACATACTATCACATTTGCGAAAATTGCACCCATTGAAAAGCAATGCCCACCAGACGCCAATGCGGCTTTTCGAATTGGCCATTCAGCCGCCATCACGCAGAGTCACACAGACACAACACATACAAAAGCACACCCACATACATACACAT
Organism: Ixodes ricinus; assembly: GCA_037355805.1. Lineage (NCBI taxonomy): Eukaryota > Metazoa > Arthropoda > Arachnida > Ixodida > Ixodidae > Ixodes > Ixodes ricinus. Next base: position 20,130 of record JAZHYW010029507.1, read on the forward strand.
AAATAGCGCATCCTTTCTGTTCCTCCGGGTGCACAATTTAAACTGATCGTGCGCGGTAAACTAACGCAAACACATTCTTTACTTCTCTTCAGGTACATTATTTCAACCTGGCTTGGTGTTGTTTTCTCTCTTCCTCTTTCTTTATTTTTATCTTTCACTTTGTACCTCTCTCATCTTTTCTTCTTTTGTTGGTCTTTTTACTCAGATAAAAAAAGAACTCCACAAGGAGGCCTATATTTTAAGGTAATGAAAAGGGAACACTTCTCGATGAGAGATGTCTGCAGCGTTCTTTAAAATAGGTCTCGTCAAAACAGCTACAACAACAAAACAAGAACCTCGTCACGCTATAGTTACTTGCAATATTAACGATAGCGTAAACTGGCTAAATCTAAAACTCTGTCTAGTTTTCACGTCGGAAGCGCCGGGATGTTGAGCGTGCTTATACGAAAACAAGTAGGGACTACCTCGCCTCCCGCGAGCTCTTCCCGTGCGGCGATATTTCCAGCAGCAACTGGTCTCCGTCCCTAGGGCCCTTCAGAATTCCCTCACCTTGAGGAAGAAAGAGGATCTCGGAGCCTCCGGGCGAGCGCGTGAATTGAGCCCGGCGAGAGATGGCTTATGGCCTGGGCCCTGAATAATCCAACCGATAGATGTTGCTGCCTGCCTGCTTGCATGCTATACTCCGACGCATGCCTGTGGGCATAGGCCTTCGCTTTCGGCCCGGGCTTTGGATTATTTTCTTTTGAGTTTGCGTGTGTGGATCTATACTTCTCACTAGAAAGAGTTGTTCAGGAAGGAAAGGTGTGTGCCCTGGATCTATAGTTGCCCCTCTTTCCTTCCCGGTTCGTCCATCTTTCCTTCGTTCCCTTCTTTCTCTTCCTCTATTTAACGTATCGATGGTCTGTGCTTGCTGTTCCTCCACGCGCTGGCTGCTGTTAGTGGATAGGCGGATATATTGGGGCGAAGGTGGAGAAACTTTGTCCATTCTATGGCGTGTTTTTTGTTTGTTGAATTTTTTACAGTTTCCTTGCGCCGTTTTGCACTGCTTGTTTTCTTCTTTTTTTGTTGCTTTGTTTGTTTGCCATGTTGTTGTTTTTTTTTGTTTCGTCGAGCTACGTGTTTTGTTGTCTTGAACCAACCGAACGTTTCTTTCGTTTTTTCTTTTAATGCGAATATTAATGCGAATAGCATTCTTTGGATACTTCACGCACTTTTTCGTCTATCTATGTATCTATCTATCTGGCTATCTAACCTCTTACGCCGCGGGTCGATAAATAAATAAAAAAGACCGGCGCCGGCTGGGATTCGAACCGTTGACCCTGTGATCAGCAGGCAGACGCGCTAACCACAGAGCTATGAAGGCAGTCATTCAACGCACTCTAAACGGTTGTTTATATCTTTACCATAGGACGCGCTTTACAGCGCTGTCACAGCTACCGGTGCGCGCGCGTTCCATGCACGAGGGCTCATTCCGCTCTCGTGAGGCTGAGCACGGCCGCTAGCTCACCCTCTCCCGCGCTCGGGAGAGGGTGATGTAGCGGCCGTGCTCAGCCTCACGAGAGCGGAATGAGCCCTCGTGCATGGAACGCGCGCGCACCGGTAGCTGTGACAGCGCTGTAAAGCGCGTCCTATGGTAAAGATATAAACAACCGTTTAGAGTACCGTTGGTTGAGACTAGCTGAGAAGCCAGAAAGTCTGGTCGGTACCATTTTGAGTGTTTGTGCGTATGGCGCGTGCTTTGCTCGCCTTCCTAAGTGACACAAACGCACTTGCTGGTCTGCGGAGATCGTGCGCAGGGCTGTGAAAGAGTCAACATATTTAGAATCGCCTCAAGAGTGGGCTGGCGTATCTAGAGTGTGCCGGCCACCTGACGAACGCGCATAACTCCGCACCGTTTGATGCTATTCGCATTAACGTAGATAATCATTCCCAAAGGATGGGTTCTGCTGATTTTTTCTTTATTTTGTGTATTGTGGTTTGGGTTTGTGAGCTCCATGGGCAAGGTTCCGTCTCAATCGGCAGGCTGCAATTGTTTCTTTGGAGCGTCGGTCGATATTTGTACTCTCGTATACGTTTCTGGGTCTCAAAATAACACCTATCCTGAATTTGTGTTTTATGCATTTGTGAGCATTCGACTCGGTCTCCGGATGCTAGAAGGTGCGCTGACTGTTGTGTTTACGATTTGAAGCAATTTGAAAGCACAGATAAAAAGAAAACAAAAAACCGTTCAGGGTGACACCACTTTTGCTCTTCTTCTTTTTGTGTCTATTTTTTTTTTCAAGAGTAAGAGCTGTTTTTCGGATCACATGTTTTCTTTGTTGTTCCCGTACATTAATTATTAGGGCTGCAATTTTATTTGTTTTGAACTTTTCAAAACTTTTCGGGCAGCCGAGTAATCTATGGCATTCGACCTGGTTGCCCGCATGTTAAATTGCAACTCGGAAGTTCTACCGGGAGGCGGCGAAGCGCTATCGTCAACGCTAGCGGCGCTCCGCCGCCGATAAAAGGCCGTCGCAGAAGTATGCGCGGAGCTTTCTGGGTCGCGGCGCCGGTGATAAATGTCAGTAAATAACTACGCGTTGTTGAACCAACGCGTTGTGTCATTTTCCAAGGCAGCAAGGGAAACATACAATTTCGTAATGTTTGTAGCTTTAGCTTACGGTGACGAATGAGATCTGACATTGCATCTCTCTTATGATAGTAAATGCGCGAAGGCACTCCAATTTCGTTACCTTCTAAAATTTTATCTGTGCAATGCACTACTCTGAGCCGTGTACCGTGAGATACATCTTTGATAAAGAAAGATACCCACTATCTCGGTTATGTAAGCTGTGTGCGGGCCATTAAATAACCGACGTGAAAACAAAAATCACCGTTGAAATATTTTCGTGTACAGTATAAATGTTTTCGTACTGGAACGGGTGCAATAACTAGACCGTTCAGTATTAGTAAAAAGCTGCCACTTTATTTCTTATGCTCCCATCGATTTCCTCCGATTAAAATTCAAAGCTTAGAAAACAAAAGTACCTCAGACGTGTATTTCAATGAGCCGGCACGGTCAACGGCAGATTTTCGGTTAGAGATACGGATACGCTCGCGTCGATAAATCTGTTCTAACCTCAATTAAAAACCGATCATCCTTTTTTTCCTTCCGGTCGATTTCCTTTTTTCGTTTCGTGACAGTCAAGCGACAAGAAAATAAAAAAATAAGAAACGCGAACTTTTTTAACATTACTTGTAACTGATCCTGCATTTAGTTCAAGAATATTAGGTACACATTAGATCATCGTATCTCTCGCTATAGTTTCTTATCTTTTGGACGAAAGTCGGTTCCATTACCAACAGGAAATTCTCTCAGAAAGCGATGATGAAGTTTGCTCAACGTTTCACAGCAATCGCTATAAACGTAATAGAGTCTGAAGTTCGGCTAGTCGGCGCATATTGGTAACAGGAGAAAACAGCGCAAAAAAGACACAAGGACAGGCAGACGACGACACAAACACGGCACTGACTCACGACTTGGTTTTTTTTCTCCAATACATAAGAGCAATAAAATGCGGAAAAAAAGTATATTTCATATTAGGTGAGTCAGAAATTTAAAAAAAAAAACTAACCTCAACGTTCACACATACGTCGCCATTCTACAAATGAATGTAAACTCTTCATTACACATCGTAACCGACTCTCCACTAACGCAAACGTCAGGACAGTATAGAAGAATGTTATATGCCTCATGAATATTCTTACTCATTTTCGTGGGATGTCTGGCCACTATATTAATGTGCTTAAACAGCCACATCTATACAACCACATCTGTTGGTTTAAAATGCCAGGTGACCCGATGGCGTAGAGCTTATCGACCTGTATGTTCTATGTATACCTTACCGCAAGAAAATTAGATATTATACTTGACTCTGACTGTGTGTTTTGATTGAAAAAGCAAGAAGTAATCGTGCAATGTGTGAAAGAAAAACATCGTTTCAAATACTTCGCATGCACAGTCGGAGTCGTGTATAAAATCCCATTTTTTATGTTAAGATATTCTAAAGACAGGGGATCCGGCCAACTAGAGGAAAGCCAGCTGGTCGTCGGCCAACTCATCGACGGTCAATTCGTCGAATGGGCCAATCCATAATAGAGCGATTTGTCGAAGGGCAACTAGACGAAAGGGGCAATCTGTCGAAGGGCGATTCGTCGAATTGTTTAAATGACGGTTTGAGGTAAAATTCCGTTGTTTCTTACCGTTTGACCTGCATTTATATCCGTGTCTGGACTATGCGCAGTGCCCTCGTTAGGTAACAAGACTTAGAAAAAAATCACAAGAGGGCGATGACAAAAAGGACCTTGCTGACAAGTTGAAAAATGTGCCATGCCAGTATCGTCCTTTTGTTAATTTTCTTTCTTACTTTTTGTACTGAACCGCCGCAGACTGTCGCCGCGAAGCGGCGTGGACGGGAGGGCCATGTAGATTAACACGCGTCCCAGTGATACCCGTGCGACGTAGCGACAGTTCCCCACATTGCACCGTGAAAGCGATAAACGTGGCAACCTTGTTACCTTCGACAAGAAAGAGCACACTGGAGGTCAATTTCCGTACGGCGATTTGAGGGATTCTATAGCGCAGTATTTGCTTTAAATATCAGTAAAAATAAAAGACATATCTGGCTTCTAAAAAGCGGCGATCAGTTTGCCTCTTTGACGAGTTTTCCTTCGACGAGTTGCCCTCTGACGAATCGGCCTATTTGACGAATGGGACACCGACGAGTTGGCCGTCAGCGAGTTGGCTTTCGACGAGTTGGCCGAGACCCATAGGACAGACAGGTCGAAGCATGAATGGTCGAGCTAGGGAACACTCTCTGTCTTTGAGGTCTATGCCACCGAGAAACCTGGCAGTTCATACCAATGGAAGCACTCCAATAAAAACCCGTGCGTGTACTTCCCGCACAACACTCGGAGAGCCCATTACCGCAGCTTACGGAGGCAGGTCCGCGAATGACGATGCCGAAACATATGTTTAGACCAAAAAACGCAATCTGAGGTTGTGGCATCAAGCAATGCAAAACGTCGCGCTTGCATTACTTAATGTCTCAACTCAGACTGTGTTTTTTGGTCAAAACATATGTTTCGGCACTATTCGCTGAGCTTCCTCCACAAGTTGCGGTGATTGGTTCTCCGAGTATTGTGAGGGAAAGTAGACGCTCGGGCTTTTTTTAGAGGGTGTGGTTGTACACCTCCGCTGAAACACATAGGAATTTTGGCAGGATGTCCAAAAAAATTTACTAGGGAAGTTTGTGAGGCATATTACATCCGTCATATACGGTCCTTATGCTTGCGTTGATGCAGAGTCAGTTACGATGAGTAATAAAGAGTTTTAATTTATTCGTAGAATCGGAACGTATGTGTGAAAGTTGAGGTTTAGTTCCTACAACTTTTAAATTTGTTAGATATTCTGTAACACTTTGTTTTTATTAGGCATGGGCGAATAGAGGATTTTGGGTCCGAATCGAATTCGAAGCGAATAGTGATTTTGGCCGAATAATTTCGAATCGAATAGTTCGAATAGTACAAGCAACAAATACCACAACATATGTTTACACTATAGTTTTATATTTGCCCTTATTTGGTATTAGAAGTACTGCAATTGTTAATTTCAAGTGTATTGAGTTTGGGAGCATGAAATAGTCAAAGTGGTCGGAAGCTTGCGCCACCTGGCCGGAAATCCAAGCCCGAGTAAGTCAAACCCGTTTATATCGAACTCGCAAAAAAACGTCTACCAGTTCGGTATAGCGGGTAATTCGATATAAAAGTTTTAATGAATTTGTCTCAAAAATCCACTTTCTGCTGAAATATTACACAATGAAGCAGTCTTGCATCTTCTGCTGCTTTTTCTTCATTGCATCCGCGATAACGATATTTTTCTATGCTATGGACGAACTCCAAAATGCTGAGGCCGCTGCCTTTTATATTCGCGCATTAGCGCCGAACTATGCCGAGGGCACGGAGCACGTCCGAGCAGGACCACCTTCTCCTGCAGAGTGCCGTTTTGCTCTGCAAGTTGCCTTTCCCCTACGACCGCGGCTGCGTTGGGGAAAGCCAGCTACCAGAGCAAGCTGTCCTTTTTTTTCTTCCGGGCGGCCGCGTCAATTACCCGGGAAAAAAATTCTCTTTTGCGGACAGAGCGGGGGAGAGAGCACGGAGCACCCTCTCTCCACTCCCTCCGCAAAAGATATTTTTTCTTTTCTTCCAAACGATCAACGCAATTGCCCGAAAAAAAAGAAAAAAAAATCCAGCGTGCTCTGCAAGTTGGCTTTCCCCAATTCGGCCGCTTGCGTTCGGGGAAAGCCAGCTTGCAGAGCAAAACGGCGCCCTTGGCAGTTCGATATATCGGTAGCGGCTGCTATTTTTGTTCGATGCAACCATAGTTTTTGGTATATATTATCATTGTAACACTACTGTGCACAAAAATTGTTCGATATAAGGAATAATTCGATGTAAACGGGCTCGATATAGTCGGGTTTGACTGTATTTAAAAAGGTAGAATAATTCGATATTGTCGAATAATTCGATTTTGTCGAATAATTCGATTTTGTCGAATACTTAAATTCGAGTCGAAGCGAATGCCGAATAGAACAGAATTCGATTGGCTATTCGTAATAACCGAATATTCGTTTTTATTTATTTTTGTTGGTCCGACTAAAACAGTGTCCTGTTATAAATGGGTCTTTTTTTCCCCTCTTCATTGCTTTTGTGTATTGAAGAAGAGGAAACAAATGAACTCATGAGTCAGCGCTATATTTCTGACTTTCGTCTACTTGTCCTTGCGTCGTTTCTTGCGCTGTTTTCTTTTGTTACCACAATAGACACTTATAATTTACTTTTTCTCTCAGTGTTATTGAAAATAAATTTTCTACAGGTCGTGATCACGAAAAAAAGCATTTTACAATGTTGGTTAAGAAACCAGAATGTTATAGTGAAGTACTCCACTGACACGTTTTCAAACACGCGAGTGGTTCTTGCGAAGACTGAGCTGGCCGGTGTTGATATCCTGACAATTCCGCTCTGTTTGATAATTAACGTTCACTAACCAGATATTTATAAATAAAGTAAGTGATAACAGTCAACCAAAACGCGAAAAGCAATTCAATATGAGAGCCCATCACTCCTTTCATTTCTCATGGCATTGCAAATGGTGTAATAATAAACAAGTAAAATATCCGAAAGCGCCAAGTCAGACTAAACAACAAAAAATAAAATATCCATGTAAAAAAAAAACTGCGGCAAGTTGTTTTGTTTTTATGTTACCAAACATGTACACGTTCTGCCGTTATAAATATGTTCGGTTTAGCGTAAAAATCAGACAGAACTCGTGAATGAATATACCGAAGAATATTTTCACCAAAAGGTATACACTGAACTTCGAAAATTCAATCGACAAAGCCGACAGTTACGATGCTTTTATTCGGGGTATATTTCATCAAAGTGCTGACAGAAAATAAACATCAATGTAGTTAGCGGTCTTGGCATGATTGCCTGGAGCTGAGCTGGTTGGTTTGACATGCTTCTGAAGGTTTCCAGCTGAACGTAGAGGGGAAAAAACGAAGGAGGGGAGAAAAAGAGACACACACTGCTGGACTATCAACCGTTTACTGAAAATCTTATTTTTCATCTACACTCATGAATTATACTGTTGCTTTCCGAGGGGTAATTTCTTCTTCGGTATGATCTTTGATGGATAACGTTCACATGTTCCCGACTTGGTTGCTCACATGGGGCGCTCCCTGAAGATACATGTTTTCTGTTTTTCGGAAATAGCGTAATGGGGGCGGTACATACACAGTCGTCCCCGTTCGCCTGAATGGTCAGAGCCTGGATCTCCCTTGCAAGCTGGTTTTTGTGTTTTGCAACGATGGTAACGTTTGAGGAATCGGGAGCACATTGGTATTCTCGACAATGCGCCGGAAGGTGGCCAGCTGACGTTAGTGCGCCAACGGAAGCTGCATGCTCCCTGATGCGGTCATTAATACAACGCCCAGTTTGCCCTATGTAACATTTACCACAAGACAACGAAATATTGTACACAACTCCTTTCTTGCATGGGGCGTTAGGTGTTCTGTGCGCGATGCCGCGGGTGGTTTTCTGATTTTGGTCAGTACTACAATTCACCTTACGGCCCATGGCACATGCCTTGTTGGGGGCTGAGCAGACGACCTGCACGCCTTGTCGGCCGGCGATCTTTTTTGGGCGATGCGTTATCCCGCGAAAGTGTGGCATCACCACTAGAGGTTTGGGGGCTTCTTCAGGGGTAAAACTCATGAAATGTATTTGGGAGCAACCACGGGAGGAGCTGAAACCGCTGTTTTGGAGCAGGTTGGGAGCAGCTAAAACTACATTCTGGAGCAGGCTAGGAGCAGCTCAGATCAGTTTTCATTGCACTTCAGCTTGTGTCTTAGACGAGCACGGGAGCAATTTCAATTGTGCTTAGCAGCACAGATGAATATGAGTGGTTAGGAACCTAGGTAGATGGGATAACAGTGTAACAGATGCGAAAACTTGAAACTTTGGGAGCCTTAATGAGAACCAAAAAGCAAGTACAATATGTTTCTGAAGATGGTGTCCTTGATATTTTCTGAGAGGCTTTCAGCTGCTCAAAATGCAAACCAGCACTGCTTATCGCACAACCCACACGTGCTCGACATAGTAATTATATGTGCGAACCTCTTGACGTGCGTAAGCAACGGACGTGCGGTTGCGTGGAGGAACAGGGCAACACAATTTCGAGTTGATCCTATTGTGCACCTCAATATCGAAGCAGCAGACTACGATTAAAGGAGTTATCGTATTTAAAGCGATTAGCAGGAGCAAGGTTAAAGTACGCCAAGCAGACCTACCGCTCGCGTGACAGCTGCTGGCCGGAAAGGTTTCGGATCGGACCGCGTTTCAGTTCTATCAAATCACAATTTATCTTGCGGGAATGCGGTTCCGACTTCTAACGATGAAGTACTAAAGGGAATCTTTCGCTCATTTGTTTTCAACTGGCTGACGTCCGGATCCCGGGCCCCAGAGCCTCAGACAATCTGATGCTTAACGACTCGACCTCACCTCGGCCGACTTGCTTAACCGCTTATGGTTGAAGAATAACAATCCAGTCGCAGGTGTATACCGCTTCGAATCCGATCCCTGAGTTTTTTCGCACGCTTCCGACTCGGGATACACAGGGAGAATAAACAAAACAAAGGATTGCAATGCCGACCTAGCTAAACACGCTCATTGTTGCCAATCGAGTCGATAAAAACCAAAACCAAGACGAAATTCAATTTTTTTTTTTGCGCACGTTGTGCGATTTGGTGCATAATGGCGCAAGGTATTGGCTGTGGCGCAGTTTCCGCGAAATGGCGCAGGATGGCGCAGACAAATGCGTCTGGCGCAAAATGGCGCAAATGGCGCAGCCGTTCCACCCCTGCTTCGTTTTTGTTGGTTGTGCATTTTTCTACTATTTTTACCGCACTTGCTTGCAAAGGTTCTCGCATACCGGTATTAGGAGTGTGCTTGTGTACCCAGAGTCCTGAAGTCTACAGACCTGTTTTTTAAAGCTGCGCCCGACCCTATGGGGGCAAGATGTTTGTAATGCTGAGACGAGAGCTTTGGTGGCCAACTCCCGTTTTACCGTTGAGTGCTCCGAGTTACCTGGAAGGAACTTTACAGGAACGGCTTCGTACATCCAGCACACGTGGGTAGTTTTGAACTGTAAGGAGAGATATAGAAACCGTATGGACTTGTTTACCGGAAGTTCCTGGGTGAAAAATAGTTCTGGGCAGCTGTGTTTAAAGGTGCGCATGACAACATCTAGACACCCGTTACTTGGCTCGTCTGCATCGGAATTACATAGTATGAGAAAGTCATCTACATACCGGAAGATGACCTCGATGTGTTTATCTTTTAGATTTTTTTAGATATTCTTACCGCATGCTGCAAGGTACAAATCGCACAGGTATGGGCTACTCGAGATCATATGCAGACTTCACTTTTCTGTACATAGTGTTGCTCCTGGTGTAATACAGTCGCTGTGAGGTAGACTCCTAGAAGCTTTAAGAAGCTATCGAGGCTCATACTAACTGCATTTTCGAAGCACTGAAGTCCCTGCCCTTCGATGGTTGTTCGGAGGATCAGCAGGAAAGCGGCATGGGGAATCGAATAGTAAATATCCTGGATATCTAAGGAGAAACCCGGAACAATTTCACATCCTTTTTCCTGAACATAGCAAATCATTCGGTTCGAGTTTGGTATTCTGAAGTAGTCGGTTACTTCAGCTTGTGATAGAATCTTCGCCAAAACGTGTGACACATGACCTTGCCATGTCTGTCTCTCTGATACGATGGCGCGAAAAGGAACCCCGACTTTGTGTATTTTTGCCGAGAAAACTATAATTCAGTCTTGTTGCGATCCTCTGATTTTGGTGATGAGGCCTCTGCGTTGTTCCTTTTCGAGTAATTTTAGAATGGCTTTTCTTGTTGATTGAGTTTGTTTTGGATCTACTGGTTTGAAGTTCTTCGCTATAACTCGTTGGGCTTTTTCTCCATACGACCCCGAATCCAGAACTAGAAACCCTCCCTCTTTGTCTGAGAGGCATAGCCTTAGGTCTCTGAGACGTAGTTCCTGCACCGTTGAGGCAAATGTCATCTTTGGAGTGCTCGGGCTGCGTAGGCCGGCCAGGCATTCAAGCACCTCATTGATGATTTGCGAGGATCATTCCTGAGGTGCTTTGGATGCGATTTCCCGTACCATTAGGACCTTAACAATGGCGTCTTGCCTTGGTGGGAGGCAAAACTCAGGTCCTTGTTCGAGCACGCGTCGGGCTGGTACCGAAAGAGATACGCCCTCGATTAACTCCAGCGGTGAGCTTTTGGGTCCCATCGTGACTCCTCGTGCTAGATGTTGTTTCCATGTTGGGGGAAAACACATTTTCCAGAGGTACTCCGTGGTATATCTTGTCATGGTCATGGGATTTGAAAAAGCGTTGGGGCTGAGAGATTTAACCATCAAAAATCAGTGAGAATGCGAACTTGGCGCGATGCCTCAGACTTCAGAATCTTCGAAAATCGTTGGGCGTGGCCCTGTGATGGTTCAATTAAGCCGAAGTCTTGGCATGGTTCCTTCGTAGAGGGCATAAGCTGCGCCAAAAAGTTAAGGAAACAATCTTTTTTTTTTGCCTTTAGTATTGTTGTTTGTTTGCCACTTTTTGTACACCACTGTTTGTACCTTAACCCACTAACTATTAAGTATTAAAATATATTTTTCCAATTATGAAATAATTGAACGGCGATATTTGATAATTCTAGTTCTAAGACAGCCAGTCGACAGTAACTACGGGCACTGGCAGCCTATACTTCGTTTCAGCTTAGGTCCGAGCGCGGCCGATGTTATGAGCCGAAGGGCCAATCAAACAGCAAAAGAGGCACAACGTCATGGCGTGCTCTGCAGTTTAAAAGGACTAGCCGGTATTCGCCATCTTTCTGTGCGTGCTCCTCAACCGGCTAGTCCTATCAAGCGCAGAAAGCACACCATGACGTTGCGCTTTTTGCACTGTTTGATTGCTCATTACATCGTCCGCGCTCGGACATAAAGTGAAACGAAGTATAAGTAACACGGGCTTTTCATATCCCGGGTATCTCATTATCGTCCCGCAACCAATCAGATTGCAGAGTCAGCCGTTAAAAGCGTCTAAGAGCCGATCAGGAAGCCAGAAGCATGGTTATATTAGACCACGCCCTTCGTTTTGTAAGCAGTCAGTGACTATTTGCACCGAGATGTTTCGGTGGCGCCTTCTTATGGTTTCCGTTCGCGGCGTCACGACCAGCGCTTGCCTCGCCTGTGATTGGCAGGATTTGCCTCGCCGTGAACCGGCGATTGGGCAGGAATTATCAGTATACAAGTAGCTTTGGGGTTTGGCCAATCGCCGACCACGTCAACACTTTTGGTCGCGCACGTTGCTAATAGTGGAGTTGAGACATCGCGTACATCTTTCAAGTAACTTTCATCTCTCATCCGTTACACGCCAATATATATTTTTTTTTTTGGGGGGGGGGGAGGGGAGGGGCGGGGGGGGGAGCGACGACATGCAGCTACAAGCTGCCTCGCGGGCTCGCCGTTGCCGCGCATCCTAATCAGACGATCGACGGCCGAGAAAATTAGGCTCCCGATAAAGTCATTAGCATGATGCCGCGGATAAACAGCGTCCTCGGGAAAGATTACGACTTAAGAAAAAATAAAAAAAAGCCGCGAGGGATGTAGGCTTAGGGTCGTCACATTGCGTGTTCCGTGCGCTTAACCTCACTGCCACCAGCCTCTCTTCCCTCCGCACGCTTGCCGAGCTCATTGTAATGTCAGACGAGACTTAGCCAAGCCTGCATTATTTAGTCGCGTGTGGCTTGCGATCCGAGCTCGTCATTATCGCCCCGCGCTGCCACCAGAAACACAAATTACTGGTTCATAAAAATTCAGATGCTACTATATGGGGGACGTGGCGCGATACGTGCTCTATACACACGCTTTGTGTGTACTTTGTCTGATCTCAAAAGGCACCCAGCGTACGGTTACAACTTTACGAGTCGATTATGCGTGGTTATTGCTTCGTTACTACAATCGGTGACAAGTTAAGAGATCAGGAAAAACTCCTCTCAACTCTTTACTCCTTAGCAGAGTGAACGTTGGAGAGGAGGTCTCCTTCTCTCCAGCGTTCGCTCTGTTAGAGTGGAAAGAGGTGGGAGGCGTTTCCCCTCAACACTTATAACCTGTCACCGACTATAGTGCATTTTGTATAGCTATAACTGTTCAGCTTTCGAGGCTGCATCTCTTCTTCACTTTGCTAAGGCAACAGAGAATTCAAGGTAGTTCAAAAATTAACCACTAAGAGCATACAGGCCCTGAACACATGGTTAGGTGGCGCTGAAGTCTTACGATAGTCCGCGCCTCTGCCGGCGACGATGCCAAAGACTGGAAGTTGTCGGTACACCGTATGACCCCCCCCCCCCCACACACACACACACACACACACACCTCTCACAAAATTCAAGACGCGGAGTTGGCGTTGCACTCCCACAGCGTGTTTGGTAAATGTGATGACTACGGTGGAGGCGTAGTAGGACTGTGCCTTTTTGCTTTTGTTGACAAAATGTCTCATACATATTCTGGGGGCTTCATTTGAAAGCCAGTCCAAATTGTATTCAAGTTATTTCGGGGATGGTAGGCGGCACTTTGCAAGAACTGTAATCCAACTCGTAAAAACGCGGGATTTTTTTTTCTTTGTCGTGTTGTGCGCATACTTTTAGCAAAGCGTTATCACTGTTGGAACAATCATCCACGATATGAACAAATATTTTTTCGAGCAAAACCGCTATTTTTTACGTGATAGCTGCAAATTTGTTACGGAGACATAAAGACAAGATTGTGGTATGTATAGGAATGCATTAATAAAAACGAGAAAGAGTTTTTTTTCTTTTTTGCATCCCAATAAAAGCTTTTTGGGTCCATTGCGATACCATATAATTGTCTATACCGCTTAGTAAACTCCACACTGAAAATGTTGCGGCTTTTCTTATTGTGCAACGGATTACCCACCGATTGTGAATACGGATTACCCACCGTTTCTCAAGCTTTAAACGGCGGGGTATTAATAAAAAATATTATTGTGTTTTTTTTTCTTCTTTGTAGTGCCCTGCAGCCTTGTAGTTCGACGACGGAGCCATAGAGTGCCCGGTCGCAGATTTGGAGCGCGAGGATCTGGTAGCAGAAAGCATTTCTCGAAGAACCTGGTCGTCAGCGCACAGCTTTTGCAGCAGCGAGGACCCGAAACACGGTTTTAAAACCCGACGGGAAAAGAAGCGGTAGCGCGAGAAACGCGAGGAGCACGAGCGGACATTCCATCGCTCCGGAGAAGTGTGTTTCGGAGTCTCGCCGCAGTGGGGCACCCGTTACATGACTCTCCTCTTCCCCCCCCCCCCCAATCCGTTGTCTGCCGCTCCACATTTTCAATTTCGGCAGCCGTGTCTCGTTGCTATCTGCCAGGCTTTGGGAGTATATATGGGAGGCTATGGCCGTGAACGTAGGTGCACGCGCTGCGCGTGCTGGCGTCTTCAGCTCTCTAACTGTTAGAAACAAAAATGAAAAAGAAATGGCACTTCGCACGCGCATTCTACGGATACTTTCTCTTGGTTTTTTATTTGAATATTTTCTATGGGGAAAACGAGCACGTGCACCGCGTGTACCTACGTTCCCAACATTATTCTTGATGCTCGGGTAATAGACCTATTGCTGTCTTACCCAAGCATCAAGGAGAATGCAGGGATTGGTGTTCCACGCGCCGCACGTGCTGGCCTCAGCAGTAGTAACTTTTCCAAAGCAAAAACCTAAAACAAATGGTATCTTGCACGCGCGTTCGTCAATGCTTTCTTTTGGTTATTTACTTCGAATCTTTTATACAGGAAAGGCGTGCGCGTGTGGCGCGTGGAACACCAATCCCTGCATTCTCCTTGATGCTTGGGTGAGACAGCAAATGGTCTATTTAACGAATGGTCTATATATCTCTTGCCGAATTACCCAAGCATCAAAAGAATGCCCTGAACGTAGGTACACGCGCTGCGCGTGCTGGTGTCTTCAGCTCTCTAACTGTTCGAAAGCAAAAATCTAAAACAAATGGTCCTTCGCCGGCTCGTTTCACGGACGCTTTATTTTGGTTATTTACTTTTAATCTTTTCTATAGACCTTTCCAAAAAAGAGCTTGTGGCCGGAGCCATTTTGAGTGTTCGTGCGTATGGCGCGCGCTTTGCTCGCTCTCCGAAGCGACGAAAACGCACGTGCGGGGCTGTGAAGATCGCACGCTCTACTGTGGTTTTCTAATGGCCTATTCGTCTGGAGCAGACCGCACCCGTTCAGTGCAGGAAACTCTTTCCACTTTAGTAGGCGAAAAACTGGCGGGGAGAGAAAAAGCTCCCCTCTCCCCTCTAGCCTTCCGTGTGCCACGAACCGCACTGCACCGGTGCGGTGCGGGCCCAGACGAATTGGCCATAAACATTGGAAAGGTCTATACACTCTAAAAAAATGCCTGAGCGTCTACATACCCGCAAACAACTCAAAGAGTCAATCTCTGCGATCTAGGAAATCAGCTCAGCGAATGATAAGGCGGAACATCCGTTTAGACCTAAAAATGAAGTCTGCACTGTGGCATAAGGCGATGCGAAGCGTCATGCTTGCATTGCGCAATGCAACGGCGCAGACTTATTTTGAAGCCTAAACAGATGATCCGCCTTATCATTCGCTGAGCTGATTTCGTAGATCGCAGAGATTGGCTCTTCGAGTGTTTTGCGGGTAAGTGGATGCGTAGACAATCTAAAGAGAGTAGGGAAGACGAGCACGTGCAGCGCGTGTACCTACCTTCCTAACATTCTCTTCTATGCTCGAGTATTTGGCAGTTTGATACTTTAGACCCATGTTGTGGATAAAAAAACTATGACGCAAGACTCCGGTCTAAAAACATGCTTTTCGTGCAAGGCTCGTCAAATTATGAGGCGCTGGAGAAATGCAGCCTTCTGCGTTAAGTCCTTATTTCGAACTCTTTTTGTTCGCCTTCCGCCCATTGAAAAGCATGCGGGAAGGGCCTTAGAACGCACCTGGTATCGCTGCGCCGCAGCGTTCTTCCGCAACATGAAGTTCGTCTGCGTTCCTCGCCGTCACCATGGCAACGAACGCCGAATGAATGGAAGCACGCACGCTACCGCCGCGTGAAGCCAGCAACAGCTGACGCCATTTTACGAACGCCGTCTGCTAGCCAAAGCCGAACGCGGTATGTCAGATCAACCGCCTCCGCCGCCGCGCCGCAAGCAAAGACGACGAAGCTGAGACACGCCGACGGCGAATAGGCGAGCAACAGCACCGCGAGACGACTACAACGGCGGCATTTATTGGGATCAAAGGCTGCTTTCGCCGATGCGCCGCTAGCAAAGACGACGACGCTGAGGCACGCCGACGGCGAATAGGCGAGCAACAGCACCGCGAGACGACTACAACGGCGGCATTTATTGGGATCAAAGGCGCGAAATAAGCAAGAACAATTTTTATTTGAATCATAACACGCGATATCCAAGTTGGGGACCACATACCTTTGCTGGATCTTTCCTGTGAACTTTTTACAGAGACACGGGGTGCCGCGTACAGAACACAGCTCCGTTTGCAAAATATGGGGGCCCTGAAAAGGGCCGTTTAGACCGCTACCAGAACCTATAACTGACGTAACGAGCACTTGACGAGCGGTTGGCGCATAAGTCGTCTTTATGCACGCAGGCGGGCGACGGGCTCAGCGCAGCGGATCACTCGAAGTCACCGGGGCCGTCAGAATCCTCATCCTCCGCACTATAGGGAAGGTCCCTGTCTGCGTCGGGGCTGTAGATTTTGGCGGCCGCGGCGACGAACGACTGGAATCTATCAGTGTTTCCGCGCGCCTTCTCTCTCCTCCAAAACATGAACTTTGCAAGGTGACCAGTGAAATGGTGGCTCTCGCGCCGTCCAGATGGAAGAGAGTTTTTGACGTGGGCCCAGGTGCCCTCCACCGTATTGGTGTGCGCACCAGTGTTCGGGTCGACAAAGTGCAGCTTGTGGTTAACGGTGAGGTGCGTGAAGCGAGCGTCATCTGCAAGCTTGCGATAGCCAGCCCAACAATCAGTGATTATTCTTGTTCCAGGGCGGACCCACTTGGCTATTAGCCCTAGCAGGGTTTTAGCGTCACGGGTCTCCACGGGAACAAGAAAGCAGCACCCGCTGCCACGCTCCACACCGCCGAAAACCCACTGGCCAGGCCTTAAATACCCGCGATGGTACTTTCGCCGCCCGAACATACTCTCGTCTAGTTCTACAGTCACGCCTTCGCCACCAATCATGCCTGAATGCTTAAAAACGGCTTTTACCACAACCTCCCGACAAAAGCTCGCCCAATCAGTTATTGTCTTACTTGCGATATCAGTCTCCCGCTGAATGACGGCGCACGGTAGGTTCTGGCACCGGAGGATGATTTTCATGAGTTGGAGAAGCGTCAGGTGCGATCCTTCGAAAAAGGAACCGCTCCGTACCGAGACGTGGCCCCGGCACTGAACTTTGACCGGCTTCCTCTTGTACACCGCACGAGTCATCCACACACCGCACCCGCACGTGTAGCGATCCGCAGATCTATCGCGGACTTGCAGCTTGTCATCGCAGCTTCGCATTCTGGACACGCACGAAAACCCAGGAGCCAGGAGCAGGCCCATGCGCTGAAGCAAATTAATTGCTTCAAGATGATCTTTCATGGCGTCATGAAGACGGCACAAGTTGAACGCCATGGCACTGCGATGCTCGCCTCTGGAAGAATAAAGCGCCGAGTGAAAACTGCGCGCTTCTTTGCATTTATTATTTTTATTTCATCCGCCATTTTATACCTCGTGACACAATTCTAACGAACTCATTGGTTGATCGGTCGGACCACACCATCGCGTGACAAAACAAACGCCAATCGTGTGACCAGAACGGTTGCCACGGTCGGCATCGTTAGAAGAGAACAGTCGAACCCAACAACAAAATAAAGTAACAAAGTGAATAAAGAAAACAAAAATAGAAGGGAGCCGTTGGAGTTTCGGCAACACGGACGCCGTCTTCTTTGATGAGAGGAGGAGCGGCCGTGCTACTCTGGCCGCACTGGCTGCTCAAAATCTCCTTTTGTTTTTCTTTTTCTTTTTTTAACTTTACAGGGTGCCACGATCTTTATTTGAAGCTGATTTGTTAAATTAATAACAAACAACGCGTCGGAACGGAGGAGGTAGGGAGTCTTGGCGTCAGAATTCGACGTGGTAGAAAAGAAAAGAAAATAACGAATGCACAATACATACCGTATGCCAAGACCGTTATACTACGTAATATTATTATTAAAAACTGCCGGATCTCCGCTGGAGACGTCGACGCACAGTGGAGTAGTCGTCACGATAAAAAATCTAAGGAAACAAAATAAATAGCCTAACGGTCGTCGGTGGCGTCATGAGTCCTCACCGAGTGCGGAGTATAACGGTCTTGGCATACGGTACGTATTGTGCATTCGTTATTTTCTTTTCTTTTCTACCACGTCGAATTCTGACGCCAAGACTCCCTACCTCCTCCGTTCCGACGCGTTGTTTGTTATTAATTTAACAAATCAGCTTCAAATAAAGATCGTGGCACCCTGTAAAGTTAAAAAAAGAAGAAAAACAAAAGGGAGATTTTGAGCAGCCAGTGCGGCCAGAGTAGCACGGCCGCTCCTCCTCTCATCAAAGAAGACGGCGTCCGTGTTGCCGAAACTCCAACGGCTCCCTTCTTATTTTTGTTTTCTTTATTCACTTTGTTACTTTATTTTGTTGTTGGGTTCGACTGTTCTCTTCTAACGATGCCGACCGTGGCAACCGTTCTGGTCACACGATTGGCGTTTGTTTTGTCACGCGATGGTGTGGTCCGACCGATCAACCAATGAGTTCGTTAGAATTGTGTCACGAGGTATAAAATGGCGGATGAAATAAAAATAATAAATGCAAAGAAGCGCGCAGTTTTCACTCGGCGCTTTATTCTTCCAGAGGCGAGCATCGCAGTGCCATGGCGTTCAACTTGTGCCGTCTTCATGACGCCATGAAAGATCATCTTGAAGCAATTAATTTGCTTCAGCGCATGGGCCTGCTCCTGGCTCCTGGGTTTTCGTGCGTGTCCAGAATGCGAAGCTGCGATGACAAGCTGCAAGTCCGCGATAGATCTGCGGATCGCTACACGTGCGGGTGCGTGTGTGGATGACTCGTGCGGTGTACAAGAGGAAGCCGGTCAAAGTTCAGTGCCGGGGCCACGTCTCGGTACGGAGCGGTTCCTTTTTCGAAGGATCGCACCTGACGCTTCTCCAACTCATGAAAATCATCCTCCGGTGCCAGAACCTACCGTGCGCCGTCATTCAGTGGGAGACTGATATCGCAAGTAAGACAATAACTGATTGGGCGAGCTTTTGTCGGGAGGTTGTGGTAAAAGCCGTTTTTAAGCATTCAGGCATGATTGGTGGCGAAGGCGTGACTGTAGAACTAGACGAGAGTATGTTCGGGCGGCGAAAGTACCATCGCGGGTATTTAAGGCCTGGCCAGTGGGTTTTCGGCGGTGTGGAGCGTGGCAGCGGGTGCTGCTTTCTTGTTCCCGTGGAGACCCGTGACGCTAAAACCCTGCTAGGGCTAATAGCCAAGTGGGTCCGCCCTGGAACAAGAATAATCACTGATTGTTGGGCTGGCTATCGCAAGCTTGCAGATGACGCTCGCTTCACGCACCTCACCGTTAACCACAAGCTGCACTTTGTCGACCCGAACACTGGTGCGCACACCAATACGGTGGAGGGCACCTGGGCCCACGTCAAAAACTGTCTTCCATCTGGACGGCGCGAGAGCCACCATTTCACTGGTCACCTTGCAAAGTTCATGTTTTGGAGAGAGAGAAGGCGCGCGGAAACACTGATAGATTCCAGTCGTTCGTCGCCGCGGCCGCCAAAATCTACAGCCCCGACGCAGACAGGGACCTTCCCTATAGTGCGGAGGATGAGGATTCTGACGGCCCCGGTGACTTCGAGTGATCCGCTGCGCTGAGCCCGTCGCCCGCCTGCGTGCATAAAGACGACTTATGCGCCAACCGCTCGTCAAGTGCTCGTTACGTCAGTTATAGGTTCTGGTAGCGGTCTAAACGGCCCTTTTCAGGGCCCCCATATTTTGCAAACGGAGCTGTGTTCTGTACGCGGCACCCCGTGTCTCTGTAAAAAGTTCACAGGAAAGATCCAGCAAAGGTATGTGGTCCCCAACTTGGATATCGCGTGTTATGATTCAAATAAAAATTGTTCTTGCTTATTTCGCGCCTTTGATCCCAATAAATGCCGCCGTTGTAGTCGTCTCGCGGTGCTGTTGCTCGCCTATTCGCCGTCGGCGTGCCTCAGCGTCGTCGTCTTTGCTAGCGGCGCATCGGCGAAAGCAGCCTTTGATCCCAATAAATGCCGCCGTTGTAGTCGTCTCGCGGTGCTGTTGCTCGCCTATTCGCCGTCGGCGTGTCTCAGCTTCGTCGTCTTTGCTTGCGGCGCGGCGGCGGAGGCGGTTGATCTGACATACCGCGTTCGGCTTTGGCTAGCAGACGGCGTTCGTAAAATGGCGTCAGCTGTTGCTGGCTTCACGCGGCGGTAGCGTGCGTGCTTCCATTCATTCGGCGTTCGTTGCCATGGTGACGGCGAGGAACGCAGACGAACTTCATGTTGCGGAAGAACGCTGCGGCGCAGCGATACCAGGTGCGTTCTAAGGCCCTTCCCGCATGCTTTTCAATGGGCGGAAGGCGAACAAAAAGAGTTCGAAATAAGGACTTAACGCAGAAGGCTGCATTTCTCCAGCGCCTCATAATTTGACGAGCCTTGCACGAAAAGCATGTTTTTAGGCCATCCCGCGTCCTGGTTTTTTTATCCGTAACATGGGTCTAAAGTATCAATGTGCCGAGTATTTATCGAAAGATCTGTTGAGCTCCGCGCTCTTGAGGAGCTGCTGTACGGAGGAAAGTTGTCGTGCTGGCGCAAGCATGCCACGCGAGTAATATGAATCGTCGCGTGCCGTTCTTGTAGCCCATGACAACGGCGGCCTTCCGGCGGCGACAACACGCCATGGCTTGTTGTATTTTCGCCGAAAAAAGACCCGATAATAGGTATCGGTGACGTTCTAATGCGACAGCGGATATGGGGAGGGCTCGGCCTACACGTTGCATAACAGCCATTACTACCTGTAATGATTCGACACGTTGTGTAACACGTTGCAATCATTACACTTCGTTTTACACTAATTTTGAGCGCAACGAACGCTACCTTAGAGCATGCATTGTCGCGGCACCCCGTCGTCTTTGAGCGCTTTTTTTATTTCTTTTTATATTATTGGGTAAACCAATCACATGCAGAAAATAAAAGGTAACGTGCCAAGTAATAACACGTGCTGTGTGAAAAAACAAAAACAAAATAATAAGAACATTCGATTATGGCGCACTCATTGTGTGTGCTGGTTTAATCGGTGGGGTACAAAGAGGCCGCAATCGCCATGACGGTGCACTTTTGCCTCTGCCAGGTTGACTCCATGTAGTCGTAGCTTCGGCTGCAGCTCTCGGACTTTATTCCCGTACTATTCTTCCCGTAGGCTTTTTCTTTAATGTAGTGATATAAAGAAGCCACCTATTATTTTTTTTTCTTATTGCTTAAAAATAAACTTACGTGTTACAGCCGAGGCGGAGCGTTGTTTTCAGCGCACGCTGAAAACAACGTGTAAAATTCGGTTCGAGAGAAAGCTTCCCATCTACAAGCTCGGCACCGCAATGTTTATGCATGGGACAATTAAGCCTGGCTCCAAAGCTCATTAGGTGCTTCGTTAGCGTGCAACAAAAACAAAATAATACAAAAGAAAAGGACAAAATAAAGCTTGCCAACGCTTCTAGTGACACGATGTGTGTGAGATAAATAAAAGAAGGGAAAAAAATAGAACTGAAAAAAGCGGCACCACTCGACGATGCCAGGCGTGCCTTCCTCTTTTTCGGCAGCTGACACTCGCGAAGAAAAAGCCAGACAGTGAAAGATAAAAAAGAGAGAGAGAGAGAGAGGAAGAAAAGAGGACTACCCCGCAATAAATAATAAAGCTTGACAATCGCCGCCGCTGGCTTCGAGGTAGTACCTGCAACTATCACGGTCGTGACCGAGGCCAGAACACATACACGTGAACGCACGTACGCAATCTCCCCTCAAAAATAAAAAAGAAATACCCAAATTTGGTGACAAAAAATCAGCAGAACCCATTCTTTGGGAATGATTATCTACGTTAATGCGAATAGCATCAAACGGTGCGGAGTTATGCGCGTTCGTCAGGTGGCCGGCACACTCTAGATACGCCAGCCCACTCTTGAGGCGATTCTAAATTTGTTGACACTTTCACAGCCCTGCGCACGATCTCCGCAGCCCAGCACGTGCGTTTGTGTCACTTAGGAAGGCAAGCAAGCACGCGCCATACGCACAAACACTCAAAATGGTACCGACCAGAATTTCTGGCGTCTCAGCTAGTCTCAACCAACGGTACTCTAAACGGTTGTTTATATCTTTACCATAGGACGCGCTTTACAGCGCTGTCACAGCTACCGGTGCGCGCGCGTTCCATGCACGAGGGCTCATTCCGCTCTCGTGAGGCTGAGCACGGCCGCTACATCACCCTCTCCCGAGCGCGGGAGAGGGTGAGCTAACGGCCGTGCTCAGCCTCACGAGAGCGGAATGAGCCCTCGTGCATGGACTGCGCGCGCACCGGCAGCTGTGACAGCGCTGTAAAGCGCATCCTATGGTAAAGATATAAACAACCGTTTAGAGTGCGTTGAATGACTGCCTTCATAGCTCTGTGGTTAGCGCGTCTGCCTGCTGATCAAAGAGTCAACGGTTCGAATCCCAGCCGTCGCCGGTCTTTTTTATTTATTTATCGACCCGCGGCGTAAGAGGTTAGATAGCCAGATAGATAGATACATAGATAGACGAAAAGTGCGTGAAGTATCCAAAGAATGCTATTCGCATGAAAACA